>JANSTX010055481.1:0-10135 GCA_027564355.1 Penthetria funebris
GTATGGGAGGTACTTGAAGGAGTACTCCAATTTTACTCATCTTCGAACTTAGCTTCACAAATTAGATAAAAGTGACATGTGCAAAATTTTATAGCGATAGCTCAAAGCGTTTTCTTAAATTGTCTTTCATAATATACACCCAATTTTAATCAAGAAAAAAGAGTAAAAAGTTTGTATGGGAGGCACTTGAAGGAGTACTCCAATTTTTCTCATCTTCGAACTTAGGCCCAGAAATCAGATAAAAGTGAGACATGCATAATTTCATGGCGATATGTCAATGTGATCTCAAGTTATCGTGCACAATATACTTGGGAGGTACTCCAAGGAGTAATCCGATTAAGCTTATGCTCCCACATATTCTTTCAATTACAATATCAGTTATATATGTAAAATTTGAAGTCTGTATGTATTAAATTATACAAACAATTTTAATTTTAAAATTAGACAAGGAGAATAAGTTTGTATGGGAGGTACTTGAAGGAGTACTATAATTTTCCTCATCTTCGAACATAGGCTCAGAAATCAGATAAAAGTGACACATGTATAATTTCATGGCGATATGTCAATGCGATCTCAAGTTATCGTGCACAATATACATGGAAGGTACTCCAAGGAGTAATCCGATTAAGCTTATGCTAACAAATATTCCCATATATAATTTCAATCTAAAAGAAGTTTGTATGGAAGGTATTTGAAGGAGTACTCCAATTTTGCTCCTCTTCGAACTTAGCCTCACAAATCAGATAAAAGTGACACTTGCAAAATTTCATTGCGATATTTCGACGTATTCTCAAGTTATTGTGCGCACAGACGGACGGACGGACGTACATGCTTAAATCAACTTTTTTTTCAATTAAAAGCACTTCTGGTTATTTTTTTTTTTCTGAGATATTTATTTCTTGGCATTACATGAACGGAATCAAATACAATAGACCCTTGGAACTTCGTTCCCAAGGTCTAACTACCCTTGGTGAGTCAGTACATTCCGTTGATAAATTTCCGTTTTAAATATGTAAACCACATAAAATACAATATGTATACTATCATTTAAATATATCCAGTTTTACTGTGCTGCTACATTTCTGTGTTGCATTTTGGGTCCATTTTAAAATTAATGCAATAAAATTATAATATTTGTTTTATTGATTTGTTGCGTTACGGCTGGATTTAGAGTGGATTAGTTACTGAAGTTTATTGATGCACATATTAATTAATTATTAAATGTGGTACAAGTATTGGTATTCGATATTGTAATTAGTTTTAACAGATTTTGTTTAACAATTTTCGAATATCGAAAATCTTTTTGTACATGATCAATTTTGTATATTATATTGATGATTATTATACGATTATATATATTATATATACGAATAAACTCTTTACGCTTAAAATAAAGTTTTCAAATTCATTATTTATTTATGCATACGAGTAGTACCATATTTTCTATACACAAATAAAATGCATTGAGTCGTAAAATTAATCCATCTATTCAATTACAACCCCTTTATTTAAAAACCATTATTTTCAAACTCTATCATTTCTAATACTACTTTGAAGCAAACATTCTCAACTGAATAAAGTAAATGCATTAAATGATACAAGAAAAATCAATATTTAAATATTAAAATGTTCTTTAGTACTCTTGTATTGCAACTTTTGTTTTGAGAGTTGTTAGTTATTTCATTTGAATTTATCCATAGCCTTTGCAACTTTAAAAGTAGCATTACAAAAATAGTCAATTATGTTCGTATAAGCTTCAAAATTATTTACAAAAGACTTTATAAATGTCAATCGATAGATATAATTTGAAATCTTAATGACAATATTTTATTTATTAATAAGGTTCTTCTGTCAATTTTTAAATTACCCTTATAGTACTATTATAGTATATAATATTAAATTGAAGCCTAACCAACACCTTTGTTTTTTTTTGCATCATATTGAAGAAAAAATGTAAATACTATGTCATTAAATTATAAAATACGTCAAATTATTATTAGTAAGACGTACAGAAAATTAATTTAGAATCAAAAAGAATAACAAAGTTTGAAACTAAAATTAAAAATCATCAAATTATCAAGTACGTGAAAATATTATGAGGGCGTTCAGAAATTCAATTTAGAACCAAAAAGGCTCACAAAGTTTTAAATAAGAATTAAAAATCATCAATAGAACAAAATTTTTTTTTATCTGATGACAATTTACCGTACTGGGGCGATATATTAAATTTGAAACAATAGTTTAATCGCATAATGTTGACAGTTAGGGTAAATGGAGTTAGGAATAGCCGATATATACTTCATAAAACTCATGCATTAAACATTAATCGCTAGAAGATTCTGTAATGGGTAGTGATTTTATATTTTCTATTTTGTATATCATGCGTGTCGGATCGTTGGTAATGAATTAATATACTGTAATTCTAATACGGTCATCAAATTTTGCAGATAATTCAGATTCATTTGAATGTTTAATTCTTTAATTTACCAATTCTGAGTTACCTCCATTTACATCATCGAAATATAGAATTATCATTGTATCTTATTTTTAATTAAAAATGTTAGTTACTTTTTACCAAATAAATCTATCTCTTTGCCTTCTGACTTCCCTAATTAGATAAAGAATATTTCATTCAAGAATTCTTAATTTTCCATTGGGTATGAAAATATATTGTTTATAATATAGGATTTTAATTTTTTTTAATTACAGTTTACTGGTTTTTCCAAAATTAAAGCCATTGCCTGTGATAAACCATAAATCTATCATAATTTCTTCTAAATGAATTCTGAATATAAGTCTATTTATACTGAATTTATTGTCAAGGGATTTTTGAAAAATTCTTTAATTGAGTCATTTGTGAAGATGTACCTGTCCAAGAACAGGTATTGACAAGAGATCGTCAAAAGTGTTGGTTGTTCCTTGCACCCCAATGTTCTTTTGCGCGTGGGCTACAAATCCTAATGAGACTTTATAAATTGATGAAATGATCAGAGTATTTACATGTCCTTAAATTTTTTTGCACTTTATCTCTAAATCTTGGGTCTTGTGAAATTGTTTATTCTATTCAAGTGTTAAATTAACTTCATTATATTATATTACAAAATGTTTTATATTAAGTATTATTTTACACTTCACTTAAACTTAATCATGTATGCATTAAATTATCAATACATATACATATTAAATTTCAATAAAATGCATATGAAATTTATATTGGAAACGAGCATTTTATGGATTATTTTCAGTATTTGATCACTGCATTTTAATTAATAATAAAATGCAAAAATTGATTTGAAAAAGTGAAATAAAGAAAAACATTCAATTCTCTGGTCTTCATTTAATTTCGTTATTGAATAAAAATTTCCTGTTTGATAACAAAATAATATGCATTTTTTTTTTATAAAGGGACAAATAACTAAATTTACCACACAATTTATATGGAAATATTAAATTTTTAATAAAATTGGAATTTTTTTTTATTTGAAAATATACCATAGAAATTACGAATATTTCAATATTTTATTTATTTACATGTAAAATATACATATATTGAATTTATTGTGCTGTAAAGACGGCTAACAACATCATGTGCACTTTATGCATAATCATCTATTTCTATAACAATTAAAAGGTAATGTAATAATTAATGATATTTATGCTAAATGTTCATATAGAATTTCTAATTCTTGAGCTAAATTTCTGAAGATTAATCCAGTAGAATCAAATTTAATTGTTTGATGGTTGCACAAATACTTCCAAGATAAAATATATTGGCCAACGAGTGCTTACTTTTTATGTACGCATTCAGCTTACAATATTGCACTTTTAAATTTTATGTACTTTGCAGTTTTTGTAAGGTTAAATGTTTTGAATACAAATTTGCGTACTAATTTTGATTATAGGCTATAATTATAGCTTCAGATAGCTAAAAAATTGACACGAAAAAAAAAGATCATTGAAATTATGTCGTATCTGATATGTTATGAATCTTCATGGCGTCAATCTCATGTTTGTCGAATGGTTTGTAAAACATTAGGTAGGAATTTGTACACCACTGAAATTCAATTTTTATAACCGTATAATTAAATAGTAAACATGTTTCATCAGATTCACCATCCATATACCACCATCTGCGATCAGACAAATTTAAATGCTATACATTCTATCTGAAAATTACAATAAACTGATGATATATTTATGCAGGTAATGCACACTAATTTGTGAATTGCTTCTGATATAAGAAATTGACTGTAGAATACATAGGTTGGGTAATACAAATAAATGATTCAAAGTGTAACGTTATCGTGTACCAAAATAGACAAGTAATAACCTAGACATTAAAGATGATGACTGACTCCATGATCTTAATTCTGAAGAAAAGTAGTAGACTAGATAAGCAACTAATGAAACCTAAATGACTACTGTGGAGGAAGACCTTTAAGATATTTATTTTATAGCTATTTCCATAGCTAATTGAACAAAATTATTCATATAATTTTATATCATTTATACTATTACTACGTATATATTGTATAATATATCTAGTGTTTATTCGTAATATAAACTTAGTATATACATACAATGCATTTCATATATTATTTATAATTAATTAGTGACCAATTATGTGTAAACGCATTCAATAAATCAATTAAATGATCATTACATGTATGTAAAAAATAGAAAATAGCAATTAAAATGTCGTTAAGCGGTTGAGGGCCTGCATTATGTTAATTAAATAATTGGATAAATTTAAGGCGGACAATAGGCTATCAAACCAAATGAATGTTCTATTATTTTTATTTTATAATGCGGATATAATAAGACGCCCAGTTTTTGTTTTTTTTTATTTTTAAATACTTTGCCACTAAAAGACAAGACAAAAAAAAAATTCATAAAAATTAAATTCTTAAATAAATTACAAATGACTCATAGTGTTAACATAATTTATAAAGTAATATACAATTGCATCATGGAAGAATCTTCAATATGTCAACCCTTAATTATCTGAATGCAATTTTTGGTGGTTCAATTTTAATCATTTCAACTTCGTGAAAAAGTAGTATGTCCTATATGTAATTTATGTTCACTGAAACATTGAAATATTTTGCTAATCTATCATTATTAGCAATTTAAATCTAACGTTACATGTGTGTTGGAAATGGGCAAATTAAAAATTTCAATGATGATGAATATTATAACAATATAATTAACTGGTACCTAATCAGGGTTAAAAACTGGGTGTCGACATTACATTTGACTAACAAAAAAAAAGAAAAACAAGTACAGAGAAGGATGACTTAAAGTATTTATATGTGGAATTTATCAAATTTAATTGTTCCTATATATATTACAGTGAGATACTAAACAGAACATATAAAAGTAAAATTCTGACATTATTAGTATCAGGATTTCATAAATTGATAAACATACTCTCTATTTCAAATAAACATAATTTCATTTATAGGAAATTTTAAGAAAGCACATGCTTTCAAGAACGAAAAACACACGGTTAACCTAAAAAAGTAGTGGTTAGCAACTTATTTATGATTCACGAGTCTATATCTTCCTAAATATTCGATATATCATCTATTTCAAGACAATATTACCCCGATAACCAATCTTCATTCTGACTTTGGATTATGTATTACTATTAGGTCTAGTTTTAATAACATATTACATATATCTGTTTGTGTTGGTAAAGATAATCTTTTCAAGTGAATTAACATCTAATACATTATGGTTCGTTGTTTATATTTGTTATTATAATCAACATCTGAATGCGTACATCAAATACATCAGAATGCTTTCAACAATGCAAAATTTTGCAATGCTCTACGATATATTTTCTTGGATCGAAAATTTAGTTTAATATTCAGTAATAGCATGTTACATTTTCCATTTTAATTTAATGGATTGCCGATGTTGTTAGATAAATTAATCCTGACAGACACACTTTAGATTCAGATATGAAATAATAAAATGTTGTAGAACTATAATTTGTTTACCTCATTACCCGTTTATTTAGTGTAATTGGATGAATTTGTGACATAGAGTTTTTTTTTAAACCAGATGCAACTACACCAAATAAAATAAAATAATGTTTAGTTAAATTTTGTATGTGACTTTGTTGGGATTGCATTCTTTAAAAGAATTCAAATTTATATTTTCAAAAAAGGAGAGAAATGTATTTCATTCCAATTTATTGCTTTGTCACGGATTTAGCTGGAATCAATTATAAATCGATCAGTTTTGTCTCTATCTGAATGTAAATCAATCAAATCATGTTCGATTATCTAACATTTGGGAATGTATGAAGGTATATATATAAATATATTATATATCGTCATGTGTAAAATATATGGTTAAATAAACATGTCGATATACACAAGTGGTTTAATAAAGCTTTGTATAAAATTTTATTCTCTGTGGCTAAGTCCACAGTTTAATTGGATTTAAAAAAAAATAAAAATTCTTTACTTAACAATATTGAATCATGTAATTATTTTGCCTTGTCATTAGTTATCATTAATTTTAAATAGAAATAAAGAATATTCTGAAACTCATAATGAGATATTGCATATGTTATTCCAATACCATATATACATTCTAAAGTGTATGCTATAATATATCTAACCCTCTGTTTAATACTTATTAGAATCTACATATTACAAGGAATACTCTTTATATAAATGATATAAAATAATAAATTATGAATTTCTTACATTTTTCACTGTAAGAGTAGACGTAATTTATCACAAAATATTGTGAAACATTAAATTTAATAGAACAATTTCCCATATACATTTGTATATTCATAAGTTTCACCCCTAATTTTCATAATGTACGTTAAATTCTGCTGACAATATTAATATAATAAATTATTTTGATATAATTAATAAATAGGCTCAATAATTTTGAATTCAATTAAACGAATCTGTATTAGAAAATTGATGCGGAGGAATTAATTCCTATATAATTCTTTCAATGTTTCAAATTTAATCTTTAATATTGGAAAATATCACCAGTCAACTAGACTCATAAAATCAGAGATTGCATCATCATCATCATACCATTTATTTTTTATTCAATTTTTAGAATATTAGGTGCTCTAAGAATGTACAACATATTAATTTCGTTTTTTAGCAGACACTTCTTATCATAAATACTCCTATCATACCTTTTTGAAAAGAAAAGCGATTTCGATGTCCAGTGATCACATCTCCTAAGAATTTAAATTAGTTTGACAGAAGACAAGTTCCAATTAAAAAAAAACTTTTATTCCTGACATGATGTTAATTGTCGCGCATTTCAAATTTTGCGGTCATATATAAGGGTTCAACCTTAGTTTTTTTTGAAGTTTATGACCGTCAAACACTATTCAGCATGTAACAAACATTTTGTCGAACCTTCTACATATATATATAAAACATTAATAAATGATCAAAGGAATGATAGAATTAGATAGTTATGTGAAATTACGTGCACAAATATAGAATCACAAACCACAAGCATATTTTAACCACAATTATTGTTCTAATCAATCAACAAAAAATCCCAATTAGTTGAGCAAACCTTTCTTTGCATTATAATTACCCATATACAGATAACTCTTAATCCTTACAAGACATTGTGATTATTGACTATTGAAATTATCATTGTCATCATATAATGCCTGCTCTGCTCCGTAGGAGGAACAAAGGCTTTTTTATGAATATATTTTTTATTTAATTATCACGTATATTTGACTCCATGCTGTCCTTGTTTTTAACTCATATATCATATAAAAATTCATTGATTGGTAGAATTACGTGAAATAAATTGGAAGGAAAGTATGTAATTTAAAAAGTGGCTGTATGCCAACCCCTAATACTTAAATTAATTACAAAATACATCAATTTACGATAATCGCAATAAGGTGAAAATAATTTAATTGCTTGTAATACTGTTAATTTGTCAATCAAATGTCCATCCTAGAATTTCAAGTAATTGTAGTGATTTATCCCTTAATTTAATTATATTGTATATGATATTGATTCAGATTATGATTTTATAGATAACTACATATATGTATATATATATATATCTTGGACTTTGCATATATCAATTTCATGTAAATTCGCCAATAGAGATTATATCAATATTATATTTTCTGGTATACCACATAATGTTTAGTTGGTTATATTAAGAATATTTCATATTTTGCTTAAACATGACTTTAATATTAAAATAACAAGCTGACTGCGGGCGCTTAAAGCCAATTTAAATGTGTATACGTGTTATATGAGGTAAAAATATGTAAACAAGGGTAGGTATATAAAGAAATATAAATAACAGGGTTGATATAATTTATGCCATGAAACGCAAGTTTTGCATCAGACATCAAAATAAATAACACGAAATGAAGTTAATGCTAAAGTTCATAATGTATGTACAAGTACCCAACAAAAGTTTCTCGATACTGGCACGTATATGCCATGCATAATATTTACATTTTCGTGCCAAAGCAAAATCACAAAATTAGTATATCGAATACGTTTTAGTTCATGTATAAATTCGATAGTTTAAACAAAATTATATTACGTAAATAAATATGCAAATAATATACGAATTGATAACGTTGGACATGCATAAAAAATAACATGCTTCAACATAAAGTCTTAAAAGATTATGAAATATGGTAATGCACAAATAATAAACTATACATTGTAAGTGTTGACAAACTTTTATAAATATAATATTGCATATAGAATCAGCATGGTATTAGAAGATCCGGTCATTCAAATACATTGTGGGAAGCTGCTACCAGAAAAATAGGTGAAGTGAAAGTGCTGACCAGAGTTTGTTCGTTGACGCACTATACTTTAGCATGGAGTATATAGGTCGAGATGTGATGATCGGTATTTAATGCATATTATTTATAAATTTTAATAAATCAGTGAACACAAAATGATAACAACTCTTATGTAACAATAAAATTACTTTTATAACTGAACATCAAAATAATTTAAAAGTAACAATTGTTAACTCATTCAATAAACAAAACATTAAAACAATGTTCAAGCTGTTCTTTAACAATTGGAATGGAACATACTAACGACAGACCAACATATATACGTCAACAATTCGTACCAACAGATGTTTGTCATTGACAATGTCTAGATCTTCAAGTTAATTGGTTAAACCATACCTCATACCACAGGGAAATGTAATGTTTCTTTGTATTCGTTATGTCTAATTATGGTCATCCCAGAAACGTTGACTTTCCTTTCATATATTCCATTACCATCGTATATTTGGCAAATAATAATGGAATAGAATTAATGTTATTTAAAAATTGAGCTATCAATGGTTATTATTTGTTTTGTGACTAAATCGTTGGAAATTTTTAAATTTAGACAATGTTATTTGCTAGATTGATTTTAATGCTATAACAATAATTACTTTTTATCTGAACATTTACACTGAATAGGAACAGACATAGGTACCAAAATATTAGAAGATCTATTAACTCAGATTTTTGCATGGAAAATATAGAACCAGTTATAGTTGTTTTGTCCAATAACTGTGTAATTCATTAGCATAGAACATATCCTCTTTTTACTCTCGGTCACACATATGGAATTGATATCTCTTGTGATCGGTGATGCCATGTGGAGTGAACGATAATTTGAATGACATAATTGCTAGTTGGTGACTACATTCATCAACTCAAAATTACCTAGTATATTGTGTTTAAGTCGTCCATTTTTCAATAAGATCATAATAATGTAAAATTTAGATCATGTGTCTTTGGTAATGTATACCGCCCTGTTAAATTGATCAAATAATGATCCTGCTGAAAATCTTAATAATATCATTTCCTACATATATACTATTTTAATCGAAATCGCAATCTGATTTCATGTAATTGTGTTCAACAATTTACATTCAATTTGTATGTATTTAGGCCTATTTTAATTAAAAGAAGTATTTTTGTTTCATGTTTAAATAAGACAAGAACAGTTCTATATTATGTCTTGCTAGGCGAAGCATATAAGAATATTGGACAAAACGAAAAGGATTTCTTTTTGTTACAGAAAGTCTAATAATGAACCTGTTTTGCTTTTTTTGTTTCGTTCAATATAGGTTCCTCTGC
>JANSTX010055482.1:0-10135 GCA_027564355.1 Penthetria funebris
TTAATTAATTAATAAAATTATTTATTCATTTTGATTTATTGTGAAGGATTTTTTACTGAAAATTTGTATAAGTCAGTCTGCACATCAACAAAATGTTTAAAAAATGATTGATTGTTGTAATTATTAGTAGAATATTTCTATCAGTCTCGTTAGTTTTAAGAAGATTTTTGGTTTCTCTTCTTATGTTTTGACAAAGTAATTTAAAAAATTCAAATTATATTTCGAATTTTACATTCATATGTACGACATTATTGAATGTTTTAGTGTTAATTATTGATAAAAATATATAAAATAAGTGTGGTCCGGAAAATTGAATTAAATACTTGAATTTAATCATTTTAGTAACGAAATTTTATTCCGCAATAGATAGTGGAAAAATTATAAAAGTTACGAAGTTTAATTTAATTTAACTAAAAATTTATTTTACGTTATTAAATCATGTTTAGCGTTTTGAAGAAATTAAGTTTTTAAAATCTTATAAAATAGGAGCAGGGTCATATAAATTAATTATGAAAAAAAAAAACAAAAAATTAAATTTAAATACGATTAGTTAGGAAGTTAAGAACAT
Organism: Penthetria funebris; assembly: GCA_027564355.1. Lineage (NCBI taxonomy): Eukaryota > Metazoa > Arthropoda > Insecta > Diptera > Pleciidae > Penthetria > Penthetria funebris. Next base: position 569 of record JANSTX010055482.1, read on the forward strand.
TGTGTCTAATTTACTCCATTATATTATTCTTCAGTTGATAAAACTTATATTTCAAAAATAAAAAAGAAGAAAAAATGAACATTTAAACGTTTTTAAAAATTTTTAGAAACAAATAAACTGTCAACATATTACTTATCAAATCTCACGTCACGTTTTGTTTTTTCTTTTTTATAAAATTAAAATGTTAACTTTTATTTTCAATAAATTAACATATAAAATCCATTTTATTGTTTAATTAAATTTTTATTTCACTTTTATAAAATATAACTTTCTAATTCATTGTGCTGAAAAATTTATGAAGTATTATAAAATATTCATAATTTATCCCTTAATATAAAACGATAATAAACTATAATCCTTCGTAATGATTTTGGTTTTTCACAATAATACTTTTTTCGTATATATTTTTATTTTTATTTTTTTCATTAATTATTAATCTGAACACAGACACTTTAAAATATTATTTTAGTTATTTGTTAAACTAAATTTTTGTAAATGATTTAGAAAATTAAACCCAAAATATCCCACCTTTTGCTGTAACTGCCAGAAAAACTAAAAAGATTATTTGTTTCATTTTCGATCGTTTAAAATATTTTTTAAATATTGTGTCTATATTTATATTGATATAAATTATATTATAAATGTACTGAAAATATTGATTTCACCAGTCTTTTATACCTTTTCAATTTCTAGATAAAAATGTCTCAATTTAGATAATATAAAATATGATAAAATTGTTATTTTTTTATCTAAGTATTGAAATTAATCACCCTGAAGTTTTATACGTGCATATGACACATTCAAGAAATTTAACTTTTATTAAAATTTAAATAAATATATTATAAATGAATTGTATTAATTATTAAAATAGTTTCAATTTTTTTTTTCGTGCGTGTGAAGATAGATATTTTAAAATTTGAATATTTAAGATTTTTTAAAAGAATACGCAAATTCAATTTTAAATATTATTTTATAATATCATCTTATCAGTTTTTTTTTTTGTTAAAATACAATGAAAATTTCGATAAAATTTTTAAATCAAAAAGCTTAAATTATATTATAAGCAAAAAAATTTAAATATTTTAAATGAAAATAGGTAATTATTTTATTAGGGTATAGTTAAAAAATGTGTATCTAATAATTTTTTTATAACCCGCGCGATGACTTAATTACTAAATCTATGGTTTAATTTTAGAAATGGCATTTTTTGTTTTGTCAAATGACATCAATGATAATATGTTTATAATCAAAAAATTTTTATAATGACATTTTTTTTTAAGTTATTAAAAATTACTCACAATTTCGATTTTATGAAGTTTGTATGTGCAATTTGTTGTTATTGATTGGATATTGCAATAAAAAAATATCGATTATAAAAGTGATTCACATACATCTTCTTCTTCTTCTGCTTCCTTGCCTTATTCCTTATTCAATCAATTTCTGTTTTGTGTATCGTCAGTTTTTGCATTCAATGTGTCATTTTGAACAAGTGCTAATCAAGTAGCATGTGAGCGATCACGTTTTTTTTTTATACATCATTTTCAATATTCAAAGCCAATTTAACGCAATAAGTTTCCGGTCTACACATTACGTGACCGAACCATATTAATCTACTTTGAATGTTTATATTGGAGATGAAAGTAACTGCCTCAAATATAGTTGTTTTCAATTATGTGCTTCAATGTTACACCGGATGACCATCTTAACATTCTAATTTCAGTTGTGTGTAGTTTCTGTATATGATCTTTTTTTACACCGTCCAACATTCAGAACCATAAGTCATTGCTGGTCGCACAACATTTTATATATGCAGAGAACATTTTGAAATACCAAGGTTCATTTCACATAACCTTTCGGCTCGCGATCATTTTGAAAATTGCGACTTAAGTATGTAGAAAGCATTGTTATAAGACGGGTCATTTCCTACATGTAACTTTAAACCGCTTTGTTTTTTCAATGTCGTTCCGCCGTTTATTTTTAAATATTTCTTTTAAAATGTTTTTTTTTTTTTTGCGAAGTAAGTTAATGGAAGACCTTGTAAAATCGATTCCAGACGTTCCCAAAATTCCATCTTTATGAATTCATCGGATCTTATTTTTGGAGCATATACGGAAATAATCTTCATGATTGATTGATTGTCTAATAATGTCGTACATTATTCGATCGTTTTACATCGTTTTTATGGCCTTCACCGTTATAATAAAGCTTATAGTCATGTATTTTTCCTTGGACTCCTTCAATTTAATTTTAGGTATTCAAGCTACTTGGATATTTCTTTTTCTTAACACCTCTGCTAACTCGGTATTGGGTCCAGTTAAGGCACCGATGTTCCAAGTGTCTACTTTTAAAAATGTTACATTTTGAATTGACTTCACTTTTGATATACCCCATCCGGACATCCGGTTTGAGGAGTAGTTTACCTCCGCAATTCTTTACCATAAGTGAAATCATTTCATATGTCTACCATAATAAATAATAAATACTTGTGTGATTCACATACATGTAGTGCTTATTAAATGTAATTGCCTTTCGTTCCACAGTTAATATGTAAACGTCAATATCCTATAATACTTTTAAAGTTAAGCCTTTTCGATTTAGATATAATTGTGAAATTATTTTATTAATCTTATCTTATTAGTTGTGTGTTTACATTCCTTTGAAAACAACAGTAAATTATATATGTACACTTATGCATGGTATATCTTTTTTTTTTATTATGATAAAAATTTAGAATTATAATAATAAAATGAAGTTAATCATTATTTGTTGGTTATAAAGACAAAATTATTTCCCGTAAAATTCATACATTAATTATTTGAAATCGCCATTGTTCATGATCTCTGATCCGTAACTTCACTTCATTCCATCCCCTACCACCGGTAGTAGATTTATTAAATTTATTAATAACAGTTCTTCGACATGTAGATCTTGGACGACCTAACTTTTTATTTCCCTGGAGAATACATTCAAGTGCGTATTTTGCAATATCACCGACTGGTCGACTCAGTGTTTGGCAAATTCAATTCCACTATAGCAGCTATTGATTAAAACTTTAATTTATTATACGATGTTGTTATCTGTCATTGTCAATTGTAAACTTTAAAGTTTCGCAGACATTAGTATAGTACCCGATAAACAGTTAATTTAAAAAATATGCAATTTTAGATTTTTTGAAATTTGTGACGACCAACATTTTAGGGAACAAAGTTCCAAGGGTCTATTGTATTTGATTCCGTTCATGTAACGCCAAGAAATAAACATCTCAGAAAAAAAAAGTACACAGAAGTGCTTATAACTGTAAAAAAAAGTTGATTTAAGCATGTCCGTCCGTCCGTCCGTCCGTCCGTCTGTGCGTACGATAACTTGAGAATGCTTCGAGATATCGCTATGAAATTTTGCACGTGTCATTTTTATCTGATTTGTGAGACTAAGTTCGAAGATGAGGAAAATTGGAGCAGTCCTTGAAGTATCTCCCATACAAATTTTTTACTCCTTTTTTTATTTTTTAGATTAAAATTGTTTGTATGATACATACAGACTTCAAATTTTACATATATAACTGATATTATAATTGAAACAATGTGTGGGAGTATAAGCTTAATCGGATTACTCCTTGGAGTACCTCCCATGTATATTGCGCACGATAACTTGAGATTTTTATATATAATGTTGTGATCCGTTAAACAATTTCCAGGGTCTACAATAATTGGCAACCAATTACACATTTCTCTTGTTGATCATTATTTTTTTTAATATCTCTTATTCATTATTTTTCTATTTAACCGCAACTATATAGATAATATATACTATGATCGCTTAGCCTGGTCCGTTTAGATAATACATTTATCATTGTGCATTTCTTTGGCGTATTACTAAGAGTAATGTTGATCTGATTTTTTTTTATAAATGCAATTGTAGCTCATCATACAATTAAGGAACACCTTGAGATAGTGCTTACTAATATGCTGAAAACTCTTTTTTTAGTCTTCAATTATTTTTTTTTATTATCTAGTTTACAGTGTTTTTAATTCCAAATTGTAGGCCTTCGATTTGATCATAAATTCTGTTCAGTATTTTTTAAATTTAGCTAATTTTATAGAGTTCGTTAAAATCATTGTTTTGTCAATCCTTGATAGTCTAAACTTCATGCCTATTCACCGGTCGCAGTTCTATAAATATATTTCGTAACCCAATTCACACTCCTTACAAATTAAAGTTATTGCTGATCAGTCATGCATCTATTTGACACATTTTGTGTCAGATCATAGAATTAGAGTCATAATTTTCAGTAAAATTAGAATAATTTAAAAAAAACGTAATACGATTGTTATTAAATAAAAAAAATTAAACAAATCAATGTTTATTTCCATTAACATTATACTTTTTAAAATACAATTATTTATAATTATAAAATTAATTAGTTAATTTTTTTTTTAATTTTCATATATTACTTTTTAATAGAAGCATATTTTTCTTTTTAAAGACTGCACAAATGGTCACCACTATTGCGTTTTTCACGCTTTTTATTATACATACCTAAAAATTATTATATTTTTGTTTTTTTTTTTTTATATATTTTACATAAATTAAATTATATATAGAATTATTAAAAAATATTTTTAAATAAATTTGAAGAATTATTAATTATTTCTAATTTGATATATTTTGGCTACACATTTTTTTTCTTAGTGTTTTTTTTTTTTTTTTTGCTTTTAATTATATTTGACTTCATAGAATTTAAAAACGAAAGAAAATTATCGTTAACTATATAATCCTATCTTATGAATTGATTTATTTTTAAATTTTTTAAACTTACATAAAGAAAAATAATTAGATATCAACCAACGATTGTAGAGATATCAGAAAAACGTGTAATCTGATAAATAAAGGTGTTTTTATTGCAAACAACATACTAAAACAGTCTATGTGTTAAAACAAATTGCAGTTTTTATAAACTTATTTTCATATCTATCTGATTACTTATGGTTTATAGTTTTTGATTAATATCTGATTATTTAATGACTAAGAAAACTTTTTTTGGGACTATCATAAACGATTGAATGGACAAGATTCAAGAGAATTATATATCTACATAAATTCAGTAAATTAATCAATGCAATTTATTTGGTAATTATTAATAATCAAACTGAATTTGAGAACTAATATTTACATATTTCACATTAATTTGTTGACGACAGGGCCGTCATATATGTGTATACTAGGTAGTCTTAATCGATCACTAATTGCTGATAAACCGATGAGAAATTAAATTTTAAAAAATAACCAAAATATCAATATTTATAATTCTAACAAACTTTTAAAGAACTAAAATGAGAGTTTAATTCAATATATCTACGGATCTAAGGCAAATTTAGTTACTATTTTATCAAACATAAATATTACCATAATGTTTTCCATACATAAAGAATTCATTAAAATGTTTGACGCTTGACTACTTATATCCATATTAGTCGCAACGCCAAACAATATTAAAGTATAAAGCATTAGATAATTGTCATAATTGTATCATCTTGCAAACAATTTTAAAGCTGTTTAAAATATTTAAAATAAAATTGTTTTTAAATAAAATTAAAAAAAATTCCATTATTTATGTTTTTTTGTTTTTTTTTTTTTGATTCACTTTTTGCTCAAATCTAATATTTTATACATGTTTTTGATGATAGCGTTTTTTTTTTTTAAGTAATATTTTTCAGTAATTAAAAGAAAAATAATTATTTAAAATTAAAGCTAATACTCTTTTATAAGAGTATTTATTAAACCACTGTTTTCCTTTATAATGAATTTTTGTTATTGCTATGAAAAAAATTGTAACGAAAAGTTTTGAATTGTTTACGCGAGATTCAAGAATAAAACGAAAAGTTAGTTCTTTATGAACTAAATATGTGACGTTAAGGGTTATAAAACTCTGGGAACAAAATTTAAAATACCGGAATAAATAGACAGTTGTTTTTTACTATTTTCTGGCATATATATTTCAGGAAAACTGTGTTCTATGTATCAATCAATATTTTATTATAATAATTAAAACAAAAAAAAATTTAAAAGTCTTAAACGGAATCAATTATTTTCAAAAACATCCATGTAATATAACTAAATGATTATTATATTTTTTATTTATATTAATTAATTCTAACCATACATCCTAATAATTTTTTTACTTTATTTATAAACTTATTATAAAATATAATAATTTAATAATATTTTAATTATTATAAATATAATCTTAACTTAAAAATAAATTATAACGCAGGGTAGAACTTCCTATTCGAAATTCCGTAATATCCTAGGATGTTGTGATCAAGATGTAATACATTAGTAAATTGTTGAATATTTGGTATAAATTTAAATGTGTTGATAATAAATTTTTATAATAACACTACTATGTCTAGTCTGGTCTAATCTCCTTTCACGAATTTATCATCAGAATAATACCATGTATAAATACATAAAATTCAGAATTTATTTATGTATAATTTCAGTGTCGTTTCTTATTGAAACTTGTACTTTTTGTGATTTTGAAAATCTGAAATTTTGACATTCTCGTGATTTCGAAAATTCCGATAGTGTAAGAGGTTCCAATTCTGACTTTATCAGTGGCGAATAAATTTTGAAATAAATTGTTTAAAAATTATATTTTAAAAACACTACAAAATTATAATTTTGAAGTAGGTTTTTTAAAAACATAAATTAATTTTTCAAATATTTAAAAAAAATAAATAAATACAATACATTTACGCACTTCTTTTAATGTGTTTGTTTTTTTAATAACTACATAAACTTCATCTATATTCCCTATAATATAATATTTTTGTAATTTTTTTATAAATTTTTATTAATTATAACTGTGGTAATTATTTTGAAATCAAACATATTATGAGTATTCTTAGTATATTTTTTTGTAAAATTAAAATTTCAAAAACATCAAGAGAAATTTTTATTTGATTTGAACAATACTTAAAAATTAAATATAGGTATTTTTAATTTATTTATAAATATCTATAAATAGTAAAAACGCCAATAAATACTAAAAATGGACTCCAAATTTGTTTCAAAAAAGCATTGTTACATGCATTCTCACTACACAGAGAACAATGATCAATTTTATAATGCTTATATAAATCAGATTTATCTTGAAAATTTTTTGTTAGCATATGACAGGCATCGATAGTACCTAGTTGTAATTGACATGAACGTGTAACAAGTTTATTACCTTTATCTGAGGGAAAAAAAAATATATATTAATTATAAAAAAAAATGTCTATAAATGCATTAAATGAGGTTTTAAATGTATACGAAATACTTGGGTCTTGTAGTCACCTTTAGATCGATCCCATTCAGCAGCTGTATTCTACATATATACCCTAAGTTTTCCTTACAAAACAATATATCAGAAGTATTCTACGTTTTTTTTTTTTCCTGGTTCGAGTAGTACCCTAACAACCTTAACACTGCGAATTTTCTACAATCACATTGAATTTCATATATACTCGTAGATTAAACTTTAGGTCTCATTGTCTGTTGATTAAATTACATCTAATCATCATCATTGTAATTAATCTTAATATTTACCCCGCATGGGTGCATTGGATTGGATGATAATACGTATTTGTTGAGCACAGTTTTATACGATAGAATTTTCAGTATTTTAATTATAGTACATACAAATCAGGAGACTCACAAAATTGTCAAATTTAGAAACAATCTAATTATCTATAATTAGTGTATGTTATAACTCAGGTCTATTATCTCTGACTTTGGAATTTTATCATCAAGTTCTACAACATTTGTCACTATAAAATTACTAACTAAAATTACTACTAAGAGTTGCGATACTAGTTATAGAATACTGAAAAAATAAATAGAAATTACCTAAGTAAATCAGTAACTTACCATCGTAACCAATTATTTTTTGACATCCCATTGGAACGTCTAAATTATTATTATTATTATTATTGTTATTACTGTTCGGGATCTTGTAATCAAGATTATTGAGTGTTGCTATCCAATTAGCATTATTATTCGATATTTTATTCACTGAACAAGTCTGTAATGAAATAAAATTTGCTTATTTATTTAATTTTAATGCGTAAATCATCATCTCAAATTTCTTTCTTTACACCAAAATTAATTGCTATTTCTAAAATGCAAGTACCATCGAATGCCATCCAAATCAACTTTAAATTGATATTTACCAAATGCAGAATTAATTTTAATTGTGCAGTTCATACATCTAAATAATTTAGTAGAGTCTTGCACAACTCCTCACCTTTACCTACTTTATTGAAAATATATTTCCAACCAAGTTGACAAACACAACAGATATTCCCTTTTTAATTCCGATTACATGCCAGAAATTGACATATATGTTGGTGTCACCGGTAACATGTGATATCGCTGACACGACGTGTAGATAAAAAGATGGATTAACTAAGTTGGATGTTATAAGGGGATTCCATTTCTTCAGTTTTATATAAATATTAACATTTTTTCAATGTCTATCATATAGTCTATTAGGTAATATGTCAAACATATAGGGTGTAGATGAAAAATTTATCAATCTGGTATATCAATGGAATTACATGGTTTCCACCATTATCATCAGAATTCAGATATTATAATTTTTGGATGACATTTAAGGATTTTTATTATATTGTTGTGAATGGCATCACTACTTGCTCAATCACTATATCCATCACCTGGCATACGATCGAGAATAGAAAAATTTATAAATATCTAGTTTTTGTTCGATATTATGTATAACATCTTATCATCATCTTAAGCTTTACGTTTCAAGATTGCAATATGACCCTACTTTTCGATGTTAATTTGTCGTTTTATATACACATATTATAATATCTAAATGTCAACCGAAAAACGTCAGTAGTTTGTTATTTGTAAAGCGGTAGAGTGATGTATAAATCCACACCTATAGTTTGTTGGGGTTCACCAAGTTCACAAAACAAGGCATTAATACCTATATTATTGACCACATTCACCAGCCATTTAACTGTGTGATCGTGTTAATAGTGGTACTGCGAGGAAGTGTATGTAGGTTGAGCAATCCCCAGTACATATACTCGTACGTGTGAAAATAAAATTATTTATTTATTCTTATTGTTAATGTCAATAAATAATAATATTCCGAATGTAAAATTAATATAATTTATTATCGATAATAAATGAAATAAATTGTTAAGGTACTTAAATTTTATTACGAAATGTAAATCAATAAATAAATAGTGTATTTTAAGTGAAGGACTCCGGTATGAATGAATGAGGTTACACAAAGTAAATATTCATCGAATAATTGTCTGATAAGAAAATATTGATAGATATAATTAAAAACTATATCTAACTAAATTAATTACAAGAATGAAATATTAAACACATTTATATATACTCCTATATATAAGTCCTAAAATTCAGATTAACTTAGTTCAAATTGAAAAGAATTTATTTATATTACATTAAAACTCTCTTTAGGGTTAGGAATATCTAGAAATGGTATTTACATAGATTTATCTAACCGCCTCGCATGGTTGATTA
>JANSTX010055483.1:0-10133 GCA_027564355.1 Penthetria funebris
AACATCTCTTGTATGATACACATAATTACATAAAACAAATAAACCATGCATTTAACGTTATAAATTATAAAATCAAAACAATATTGTGGTAAGTAGCTAGTGATTTCTAGGAATGTATTTTTGAATGATTGAATTGATTCTGAAACAAAATATATTGTCACGTTCATCTTTAAGACTTTCTTGTTGTTAAAAAAAAAACTCATGTCACGATCTTATATCATTAAATATACAGACGCAGCTAATGTAGCTTATACATTTTAACTGTATGTTTGGTATACTTTGAAGAATATTTCTTGAGCATTTATTATTCGTATTACAATCACCTGAACAAAAAGATCAATTTCCTTTAATAAATAATAAAATATTGCAGTTTAAAGTCGTATTTTAATTTTAATAAAAAAAAATATATTCGTATCATCTTTTCTTCTGCAAATACCACTTTCTATTTCAATTTAGATTATTTCTTCACGAAATTCATATTTAATATTTGTGGTTTCATATTCATTATTTTTACTTTTATGTTTCATCTTTTTATAAATTAAATTAATTTCTATTTCCGCAAATTGCAGAAATACTCGTAGCATATGCACAAAAAAATTAAAAGACTGGTCCATTAAGTTTTAGAATATTCGTAAAAAAGTAAATAATACAGTGTTTTAGACATATTAAGGAAACATAAATTAGATATATCTAAAGTCAATTTAAATTTTGAAGAAAATTTGAGTAAATAATTTTGAAATTATAAAATAACAAAATAAAAAACAGTAAAAAATCGTTTATTAAAAGACATAAAATTGTATTCAAAATTTCTTCAACGTTTAAATAAACTTTTCAAATATGAAATCAGTCATTTTAGCTTATAAATATGCTTAAAACTTCAATACATTCTAGGTACATCATTCAAAACGTAATTATGTATGCCTTCATACTTTCTAATATCATTTACACATTTACTATAAATAAGTTATATCCAAAATTAATTAGAAACTTCAAAAAACTTTATCTGAAATCTAAAATATAGCCGAACAAAAGTTTATCAAAAAAAAAAAAGCTCGTTGAACGGCGAATTGATCGAAATAATTTTAATGCTGACGAGATTTTAATCACATTTTTTAAGTTTTAATCAGTTTTTTTCATATTTTTTCGTCTACAGAAACATTACAATATATTCATTCGTTTATCAGTCTATCATTTCAGCAATATATATGTCTACAACATACAACTAATACAAAGAGCTGATGGGTAGTTAATATGTCCAATATTATCGTCCAAATTGTATAACATCTGTCAATATTGAAATCCGATTTATAATACCCTCAAATGTGTCATTGCTATACAGATTGTAGTTACATTTTTTTTTGTTTAATATTATTTCTTGCCTATCAATTAGCTTAGCATTAAAATCAACATTGGAAAATTAGTTAATAAAATACGATGCGGTAACATGTTAATTAATTGGTCGATATTGATTTGAATTTAATTATAGAATTTATATATATACATGTATGATTTTAAATATCCATGAAGAAAATGAATACAATATTTATTATGATGAGCAATGGGTTTGTTGTTATTATAAAAATAATGAAATTTTATTAATTGTTCAGTGATTTTAGTTTATGTTTTTCTTTAGTTTAGTAAAATTAGAAAATTACCGCTAGTATAACGACTCTCGTGTCTTCCAATTCTTCGATTATTTTTTCTGCCTGATGATGACTGATTATTTGTATTTGTAGTATTTTTTTGCTGAGGATGACTTTTGACGTCCACAGAAGCAGAAGCATTTGAAGCATTAGAATTATTACTAGTATTTTTTAATAAATTTGTTGCTGATGGCATATTTTTACTATTATTTATTATATTATTATTATTATGAATATTATTACTATTATTATTATTATTATTGGATAAATTGGCATTAATTTGAGCTTGTTTATTATTATCTATTACTGCAATTGGTGCTATTGGTTCTGGAATTTGTGCTGATTTATAGGGACTGCAACCTTTAAAATTACTTTTCATCGCCAATATATCGCTTGGTTTTATATTTTGTCTTCCAGCTACTTAATTTTTACGTACACATATATATATTTTTATACATTTTATATATATAATATATATTATGTTGGTTTTTTTTTTGTGTCAAAGTAGGAAGTGCGTTGTATTTATATAACGTACATGCAAACAAAATAAATAAATAAATAAATTAAAAAAAAAAAATACATCATGCTTACAAAATATACAATTACTTTATTATTTATAAGATTTAATAGTCAAACATAATATAAAAAAAAAATAGACTGAATTGGAAAAAATATTCCAATAGAGAATTAAATAATAGAAAAATAATTATAGTAAATATTCGATACATATTATGTTCTATAATTTGTTGCCTCTTTATATGAACTTTGATGTGTCACGGATTATACGTAAATTTTAGCTAGGATAAAACTCTCTGATTTGAGTATTGGATATATGGTTCGATGATTGATTAAAAAGCTATTAATGAAAACTTAAATATGTAAAAAAAAAATTAAAAGTGTAGTTTACGTTTATTTAAAAATCATTATTTATTCAAGAAATAATTCAATACGGGAATTTAATTTTATTACTTTTGCATTGCATATGGAGATTTAAAAAAGGAATTATATTATTAGTTCATTAAATAAATTTTAAATTTCACGCATTTAATTATTTATTGATACAAAGTTTAATACCTTTCTGTAACTCGTAGCTCGTAATTAATTATTAGTTACCAAATACAACAACCGTATTTAAAGCTTTTACTGTTGATTATTTAAAAAGCCTATAATACTAATACCTACATTAATAAACAATTGGAACGTTATCAGCATGTGTAAAATATCAATTTGGGGATACACAACTAATATTATAATTTTTAATATTTTAATAAGAACACGAATAAAATTTATTAAAGAAATCGAATAAAAATTGGCAATACACACACAATTATTATTTATATTATGTTTGATTCAATATCTTTATTTTTGTTTGCAATATTATATTGTATGTATATTTATATAAGTCATTTATAATAATTTTGAGTGAATAAATTGTTCAAACACATCTTAAACAATCTTACTTAACCGTAATAATTAAAGCAAAAGAACATTTTAAGTAAATAAGCATACTAAAAATTAGGAAATTAAATTAAAGAATACAAATGATATAATAATTAAAATGATAGGTAAAATATGTATGTGTTAATATTGTATTAAAAATGATCCCAAATAGTAACAGTATAATCATATTAAAATGATATTATATAAGAAATAAATGAATATCAAAGATTTTAAGTTTTTTTTAAATTTCAATCATTAAAATAATATTCCATTAATATTATTGTTAATTTCCAAGAACCAATTTTCTTTAAAATTAGTCAGTTTCGAGTGATATATTAAAATAAAAAGCACTATCATATTATATTCAATTTAATGTTATTAAATGTCGATCAGCAAAGCTTCAATCTAATATTGAAAAAGTCATACATTTCACGACAGACTGAAAGCTCAACAACGCATATGCTAAGTCTGCTTTCCTTTCAACATAGATCTATATTTCAATATCTTATAACTGCATCAGTATAAAAATTAAGCTTTTGATTTATTTCTTTGATATATAATGGTTTGAATCTAATATTTGAATTAATTTCATTTGCACTATATATGATATAGTAATATCTTTTCATTATATAAAAAATATTAAAATAAATAATAATGTTTTAATAGTTCAAAGTATAATTTAATAAAATATTACAATAGGTCATTTACATTTCCATTATGAAAGAATAAACATTTTAATAAAATTATTTATTAATTTATGCTTTCTTATTCAATGTGAATAAACTTTTGATTCAAACCAGATAAAAAAATATCAAAGATTATAATAATTATTCTATGCAAAAAAGAAAAAAATAACCATCATAAAAACCTTGATTTATGTTAGCGACTCGTACATTATTCAAAACAACATTGGATTTTTTTTTATTATTTTGAATACTATATAGTATATTAGTATACTCGTTAATCGTATCAGAGTACTACTACTAGTAATATGCAAATTTTAAACTCAGCTGATAAAAATACGGATTGATGAATAAAAAATTCATATATTTATTTATGTTAATTATGTAATTATAGGATTATATTTTAGGTATTTTCAAGGTTAAAATTGATAAAAATAAAAAAAAAAAAACAACAATATCAACACAAGAAGTAATGACAAAAATTGTCAACAAAATAAGAAATGTAATTTAAGAACAGAATAAAAATAGAAATAATATTTATAATAATAAGAAAAAGAATAATATACATACAGAAATGTAAAAAGAAAAACACAGAAACAATACTTTTATAAACTTCTATAAACAGAAAAATGCTCGGTACTTTTGATTCTGACCTGAGTGATAGCGTTTCTCATTGTGTGTCACACGTCGTTGTGTCCTTCTGGTTCTATTTGGCTGAAGATGTTCACGATGTGATGATGATGAAGATTTGTGTCCCGAATGACGATGATGTGATTGAATGGCTGGTACATCATTTACATAACTGTAACCCTCATTATTAACAATGGGTGTGCCACCATTACTACCGCCACCAACACTGATACCACCCCCATTACTACCCGTTGAATGTTGCTTTTGTAAATTATAATACCCATCACCTTTATAGTGTGAATTTTGTTTTGTTTTTTTTTTGATTAATGAAAATTTAGAAAACAAAAAAAAAATAGACAAATATTAGCATAAAGTTAATTATCATTAACATTATCATTTAAAAATTAATAGTTCTAAATTATATGACATGATCTTTGTTTTTTTTATTGTCACTTGAATTCCTAACTAAGAAATTTTGAAATATAATATGTTAAAAATAAAATGAATTGAGAATTTAAAAGTCAAAAGCTTTTACGGTATGCACACATATATCAAAATACAATGTAAAGCTTTTACATTTATTCGGTTTAGTTCTTAGATAAAATTCATGGACAACATAAAAGTTATTAAGAAAAAACACAAACCCAATCATTTATTTAATATTATGATGAGATGATTATCACGAAATTGCATTACATTATCACTTATCATGATTTACAGTTTATTTCAGTTCAGTATTGAACATAGATATTGTGTTACACAGTTTAAAACACTAACAAGGCGAGTTATTATACTAAGCATACGATTATATGATATTAAAAGATATTGATCTATATTCAAATAGATTCAGTGTACGATGATCTATTTCGAAAATTAGTATTGATTAATAAAAATGCATGGTACAATGTTTTCCATATTTTTAAAAAGTTTTCGAAATCGATTATTTAATATAGAAATAATTAATTATGTTTTGAAGCGAAAAATCTGATATAACACATTTTCATAAACATTTAGATCATTGCAAATAATATGCATTTAATTAACTTATTAAATGCAGTAAAAAGTTATGTTTCTTTTTTTTTTAATAATTAATTATTAAATATTATATAACAATAAATTACAAAAAAAAAATAAATTTATAATTAATAAAATAATTAATTTGTTACAGAAACTGAAGGATAATCGAAAACGTAGTATCGTCGATATGAAAACTATCAAGTATTTGGAAAAAATCGAGTATTTTTGTCATATTAGCCTGTAATCCATTCCACTAATAAATAAATAGTTACAGCAGATAGGCAGGTACTTGCTATTCAACGGAAACAGTATATAATACACTATAAACTGATCACTATCATTTCTTATATCAATTTTTGTCACTTTCTACGTTATTTTTACATGAATAACTAGTGATGTGGTTTATTATTGAAGTAGTCCATGTCGTTAAATGGCATCATTGACATGAACATGATTATCAGAACGTCATTTTATCAACAAAAATTGCAATTTCTCATAAACGCATCAAGAGATACAGATTTGTTGAAAAAGAAAAATGAATTAGGTTTATGATAAGATCCAATTATAACGTGTCATAGTACAACCCAGTTTATTTATAATACATTATTATTAAGCATTTTTAAAATATTTATAAACGCTGATATTAAATCTTTCATAAATTATTCACTATTAGGAATATTATGTTAGGTCAAAATATATTTTGCACAAAGGGACGACTTCCAACTGTTTTACATAAAATATATACCAATCATTTAAGTGGTCTATAAATATTAAGTATTTTATTTTTTTTATGAAACATAACGATTTAAATGCAAATAATGGGGAAAAAAAGTTGCCATCTCTTGAATTACAAGTAATTGGGTGTACTACTAAAATCGCAAATTTAAAGTAATTCGAAATTCTTATAGTCGCATTTTAGTTGACATTTAATGTAACATCGTAGTGATATCCTGTGCATTAATTTTTTGTACAGATCGATAAGATAAAATTAATGAAAACAAATTATTATTGAATGAATAAATACAGATTGGTTTTTTATTTATAAAAAAAACAGATTCTCAAATATGTGATCTTTAAGAATAAAATATATGCTTAATTAAAGTTTGAGCTATGTTCGATGAAATTTATAATAAAATGTTGTTCCATATAAAGGTTGAAGTTCTTGGAAAACATTTAAAATTCCTTCTCCCATAGTTTCTATTGAATTTTTTAAACCCAAGGACAAAGTTACTTACACACATTATCTAACAATACTATTTAGTAGCAGTAGGCAAACATTTCCTGTAATACGTGTTAGAATATCTAAATTAATAGAATTATTGATAAAAAAAATTATTTTACGTATTTATTTATGTAAATATCTTCTTTTTAAAGATGAAAAATACCTCATTTAGTGAAGAATGAAGAGTGAAGTCTTAAAAAATATGCATGTGACTTTTACAGTTATGAGCATAAGCATATATTGTTAAATTAAATTTATGTATAAAAAACCAAAAAAACATGTTTTAATATATAAAATATAATGTTCCCCAATATATTATTATGTAAAATTAATATTAATACTACTGCAGCAGAGAATGCATTTGTGCAACAGCAATTAACTCTTTCAGTACATCTTGTAATGCAATTTCGTGGTATTTTTGTATGAACATAATAAAATATTAGTTAAAATAAACAAATAATAAAGAAACATTTATAGACGATGTTATAACGTAATAATGAATGATGATGAAACATAAAATAATAAATTATTTTCCATCTGATTATGGGTAAATTATAGTGTGATTGCATAATATTTTTTCCTTTTTTTTTTGCGGGTGATTATATACATATATTTTTTTTTTATCCATTTTTATCAAATATTATCCTAATTAGATATAATTTAAATTAAAAATGAAATTCCAACACCGGTTAATATTATTAATAATTCATGATAAAGTAAAACTGGTTAGTGAGCTGATTTCAAGAAGATATAAATATAATCGTTGCAATAAAATGCATAGAAAATGAAAAACGCACGCGAAAAAAGAAAAAACGTAACAACTTATATATTATACATAAAAAATAAAATGTAAATTTTACAAATTCTTAAACAAATTTTCTTAATTAATTAAAATGTGGGTTGATAAATTACCTTGTTGTGCATTTTTCTGAATATATGGTTGTAGCAGTCTTGAACGTTTCTTTTCATATCCTTTTTGTGTGATATCACCTGAAAAACAGAAATGAAAATTAGCCTTGTAGTTTAGATAGTATAAAAGTTATATATAGAAAATCAATTATATGAACTGAATTAATAATCTGGAAAAAAAAGGTTCACCAAAAGGTAGCGTAGAACTTTGACTTACTATCATTCTATTTAACTATATGAAATACGTATGGTCCAATATATAAAATGATTTTAACAAAATTTCTGTTGCCTACATCTTTAATACGAATTATAAAACCATTCATTAATCTATCAGAATTAAGAAAACGAATTACATGATTATAAAAAAAAAAGTCCAATCAATGACCTCTAACACCTTACTCATCCCAGCGATATTTTAGTATATATTAATGAACACTGTAGACGTTATAGAACTATTGGTTTGGATAATAAAGTGATGTCAACTTTATGTGTCCAGAAATCGGATATCCGTTGCTTCGACATGGTAAATCAAAATACAATTAAAAAAAAGAAAGAAAAAAAACGACACTAAATATATGATTACAATTTTGTTAATATGGTAATGCGTCGTCATAAATGATGTTAGAAAATTATACTATTTAATAGCTCACTAAAAACATTAATGTATTTATAATTCAACACGTTTGTCTAAATATGAATGGGTAAAAGATTTAATAACAAAAAATTTGAATACCGAAACTTTTAATTTATGTGCATATGCAGACTGCAATCATTTATAAAAAAAAAAAATACTTGCATTTTTATCATCTGTAATAAAAGTGTATTTAATAAAAAGTTTAAAAAGTTTAAAAAAACTTGTGTCGAATAAATAATATTTTAATATAAAAATAATGCAGTGTCTCCACTATATTTAAGTTTTAAAAATTATCGACAAAATAGAATCACGGTATCAAAATAAATTAAATTATGCATCATGTGATTTATTTCGTACGCAACAAACATTTGAGAATAATAGACATAGACACTGCTTTATTCCATCTTACACAGAAAGATAGTGTAATAAGTGTCTACTTTAACAATTTAACAACATATTTTAGCATCATATTTTACACACAATAAATTATGATTGTCTAGTCAAATTTATGACATAAAATTAGAATTTATTATATACGAGAACCAAAAAAAAAAAAGGAAAAAAATAAAAAAAGTACTGAAGAAAAATTTGTTAGACGAGCTGCTGCACGAGGTTGGTTTCTATATAATCATTCCACTATCAAGATTTCTTTGATATAAATAGGTACATATCATCGCCCGCTTCGTGGCAATACGTCCTTTTATTTACAAACTTTCCAAAAATGAAGTTTCAATGTAAAATTAAGGAACAGGACAATGCGCACGTATCTGCATTGTTCAAAAGACAATACGATAAATTCATTAATATTAATAGTATTTTTAGTGTATCCTGAAAAATAGTAGTATTTTTGCACTTAGGAGGTATTGCCACGAAACGGGAATATCATAGTAAAAAAAAGTCAATAGAATATTCTCAGAAACAATATCACGAAAATAGCTGACACACACACACTTTGAGAACTAAGCCCGACAATTTTACAGGAGAAAAAATCGTTATCATTTTTCATTATCGGTCAAAAACTTTTATCTATTTTAAAATTTAATTTTTAATTTTATAGTATTTTGTAACGAAGACTTGGGGAGTTTTAAATAGAGCAATACGGAATTGAACGCTGAATTAAAATTCTTATTTTTTTTTTTTTATTCACAATCAACGATCTATTGTTGTGACTTTGTGTTGCATTTCGTCAAAGTTTAACTATAAACTGGCTGGTTGAAAATTTTCGACAACAAGCAGAATAATAAATAACCTTTCTATGACACTTTAAGATACTCATCAATAATGTGTTGATATTTTTTATTGGTCAGATGCAGAAAATCAACCAAGAAATCAAATGGTTTCAATAGGAAGGAGCTATATAGTGCATACTATAATAAGGAACTCAATAATGGAGCTGTTTAGTGAAATCTTTAGCGAACGTATTATTTCGCATACACATGCAATTTCAATTGATAAGCCTTAACTTTATAAAAAAAAATATATAATAATATAACTATATAAAAGAGGGTATTTGCACAATAAATACAAATAGGATTTTTGCCGTGAAGACATCCCCTATCGAACGTACGATGCGACGAGTGGAGATTCTTCTGCATTTTCGCCAATTATCGCTAAACGTTCATGAATAAAAACAAACCTTTTATTTTTCCCATTGACCTAATAAAATCAAACAGTTTTAACATAAATGTTGTCACAATTTTCAACAATTACTAAAATTCATTTGTGCCAAGTTTTAATACAATTGTTTTACAATTAAAATAGAGTAACAAACGCATTTTCTGAAAATCAAAAACAAATCTCAACAAAATTAACAATTAACAAGAGAAACGTATAATTGGTTGCCAATTATTGTAGGTCCTGGAAATTGTTTAACGGATTACTCCATAATACATAAATATACATTAAAGAGAATTGCAAAATAGTTGATATGTCGTACCTAGAATGTCCGCTTAAAT
>JANSTX010055484.1:0-10132 GCA_027564355.1 Penthetria funebris
CGTCTAGATAGATTAGACATACCTCGAATGATAATCCGGCAAAAACTGCATCCATTAATCTTTCGAATGTTGCCCCGAACGGTTAATTTATTTTTATAAAAAAATTAAAACTTTTCAGTTAATTAATTAAAATAGTTAGAGTATACGAGTATTCGTAATTTTCATTAAAATAATTTTCCATAACTTCGTTTTAAATATTTTTAAGTGCTTCAAAAAGAAGTTCATAATTGATATGAATGCCAATTTCTATTGATGTAATTGAATTATGTAAAATATTTTGAAGGGTGCAAGAAAATTTTATTTTTAAAAAGTCCAATCAGTTAACATAAAATATTCTTCCTTAAGAACATTATACCATTTCAGTTAATTGAATGTAAATTGGATGCATCTTAATTAAAGGATGCATCTTAATTTTTCAAACTTATATAATTATGGTCTCTTTTATATTGAAATTAAAAAATTTACATTTTAATTTTAAAATATTGTCATATCACTTTTGGTCAAAAATCAAAAATTTAATTTTAAAATAATATTATGAAATTAAAATGTTGACTTTATAAAATAATTCTATATCAGCTTATAATTAACAAATTTCAAATAAATATATTTAAATTATAGCTATCGTCAACGTCTTATAAACTATTTTAACAAAAGATGATATGTTTAACCACAATTATTTAAAATTTATAATATCAGAAGATTCGATTTTAATAATATAGGACCTTCTATATATTTGAGATTTTTTAAAAGATGTCAAATATATACGGTACAATATTGAATGTACATCATTTTGAGAATAGATTAGATTAATTATAAATGTGACTTAATTATGATTTTAAATGACCGAATTTCCAAAAAGTAACTTGCAAATTATATAAGACTGAATTTAATTATTTATATTATCTAGCATTATCGGTAAATTTTCTTAGAATTTATCATTTGAAATTAGTAAAATTTGAAATAAATTTTTATTTTATACATGAATAAATGTAGTTAATACAGAAATAACGGACGTGACATTGAAAACATGATCACAAATTATAGATCAATCTCTGGAAATGTGAATATTACTAAAACAAAAAAGATTGTGTTAATATTGGTTGGATGAAAAAGAAAAACATCTTAACAAAAAATTATAATTCAATGTTTTTAAACATTAGGAGTAATTGCAGTTTCAAGTGTTAAAAGCACTAAAATAAATTACACAGTGTCGGTAAATGTTTCTTTTAAAATGTGTTTTAACTGTCTAATTTTCAAATTTCAAAATTCACAAACAATGACCAAGAATTTGCAGAATGAGATCTCAAAAATAATAAATTTCAAAACTATTATTGAATTGATATGATTTACGGTTGATAATTTAAATTTTAATTATTTGTTGTTAATATCGGTGACGAATGAAGTGGGCGACATTCATCGAGTTTACTCAAACCATTTTACCTCGATCACGATATATTCAATAGATTCTAAAACGATGGTGTTACTGTCGTTTTTATCAACTGGTTGAAATGATATCTCAACAATAAACTAGGAGAATGCAACTAATTTACTAAATTATTCAAATATGTAACCGGATAATTATGATTGATTCAATATTTTTCCATTAGTAATGTTATTTGAGTTCATATTTGATGTCACATGTATATTAGAAACGGAAAATTAATTGATGCGTATACATTAAGGTGACGATATGTTACACATATGTCATCAAACAAAGTAATATGTTATGATTCCACTCTGTGTACTACCATTGTAAAAGGATCAAAATATAATGTTTTTTTTTATTATAGTATAATAAATTATTCACTAAATACTTGAAATTCAGAACGAATAGTCTCTATTTATTTACGTGTAACAGCTAGCCAAGCATATTATAAATGAAGATTATGTTTAAGAAAACTTTTCAAAACTTAATTTAACCACCAAGGAAAAGCATTTATAATTTAAACGAGTAATATTATGTGGCAAATATTTTTATACCATCATCTTCATAGCAACACTATAAAAAAATCTTGAAATATAAATGGATAATTTACTGGTAAACACGTCCATCTATATCTTTAAGGTTTACATAAATCTTCTTTAATAAATTTTCTATTTTCTTCTTTTCCGTATTTGATGAAGAAAACAGAAGAGTAAACTCAATAAATAAATTACATATGCAGTCGTATAACAAACGGATTTTTTAATTTTCAAAACCCTAGTAACTTTTAAGTTACAAAATAATTTCTATTTTTGTTTTATTATTGAAGAATCCAATTATACATTGAATATCAAATGTCAATTAAAATAAATATATATTGAATTGGTAAATATAGAAGCAATTGTGGGTGTCCTATTCAACAAATGAATAATTCAATATTCAGTCAACTTTGATATAGTGAATATTACCATCGTGACAGTGTAGGGTGTAGAACTGTGTATACAGATAATGACAAAGACGTAAATGTATAAACGAAAAAAAAAAAAAGAAATTCTGTAAATTTGTCACAATGGGATTTTTAATCAGAGTCGAAGAGTGAATTCTCTAATATAGAATATAGCTATTGTATAGCACACAATTACCTTGATTATATTACAGATATTTGACACAATAATGACCAACAATTGCAAAATATTCACTGTTTTATATGATATATACCGCAACATGATAGTATGGGGTATACAAAGAAAGTGGTTTGCATATGTTTAAAATTTGTGCTATAAAAGCATTGTCAATATCTTTAATTTTTTTTTGTCTTTTTGGATTCAAAATATTTGCTATACCTCTTCGCACAAAGGTTTTCTGCAAACTTCGATCGTTGTATAAATTTTATTTGAATTTAATCTCTATACCATAAGTTATTCATGGTTTTCCAGGACAAATATATATATATATATTTACTTTCATATAAGAAAAAATTAAAACTAGTAGGAAAACTCATCCTTGTTGCTACCTTTATTTCTGCTAGTATTAAAATTAATGGTTACCATATTTCCAAAGGGAAGAAAATTTATTGGCATTAACTTTGAATTCATAATTAAGATTTATTCCTTTTATTTCTCGTGTATATAATTAAAATTATATATATATTAATATAATGCGAATAAAATATAGAACAAAAGATTTTAAAAAATTACTTTATTATTTATCGTGCATGAAAATGCACTTTATAAAAGTAAACACTCGTTTATTTAAAATATACTTGAAAAATACTTTCATAGACTGCGGAAAATTTCAAATGCTAATAAAGCTTTTTAGAAAATATGAAAGTTTTAAAGTTGAATGAATTATTTCACTATGGTTTTAAAAAAAAAAAAATTAGTTATTATGCTTATATACACACAAATAATATTTTTAAAAAACATATGTAGCTAATCATCACAGTTTTTAACTTTTACTTTACTTTATCAAGCAGTAGTGCAATAATTCATTGTCCATAAAATAACGCAGATTTATTATTATGCATTATTTTTTTACAATAATTCTACAAAGTGAATTTCTATGATAATGAAAATGTTTTAAAATGATCTTAATGGTTTCATATTTCAAGTAGTATTAAATTAATTGCTTTTCTATGTAATAACCAGGCTATTTGATTTTACTGCAGGACATATATAGGTTTTCTCAAATAATAACACTTATTGGGACAATTTTGAGGTTCGACAGTTTAAAGCTAACATTAAATTTGTCAGTGAGTGATTTTTTTCTTTGTTTACCAAAGTGTTTTTTATTCATATCCTCTATCCAACGTAGTTGCACGCCGAATAATGTCCAGAGGGAGAAAAACCCCCACAAGATATGTAATTTATAGCGTCTGGTCGTAATTAAAAATTAAGGTTGAATATCTTGCACAAATACTTGGTGTAAAAACACCAACAAAACTAGGTGGCTTTAGACATAATTCTATTATAAAGTATTTAAAAGGTAACATGTTTCACAAAATATTGCGGAGAATAAATTTGTGCTATTTTTTTTATTGTTCTAAATTCGGAAAATTAACATGATAATTTCCCCTTATGCACGCTTGTGATGTAAAAGATAAGATGGTGACGATTTTGGTGATATTGATGATGATAATGATAATAATAGAACAAGTTTTTAAGTTTTTACAGTTTGCTTTAAATCAGGCATTCATTACAATCGATTAGGCTTGAGTTACAACACAGAAATCTAGTTTGGTTAAGGCACATCAATGTTATAATGATAAAAGTAAAAGGAAAAAGTAGCACTATTTATATTATATTTGTCTAAAAGTTTCAATCTAACTCGTATGACATTGAAAGAAAAAACTCACTTAAAAAATATCAAACACTCACTTAAGTTCAATATTCGCTTGAGTTATACGTACACATTATATACAGTGAATAAATTTGCATATTGTAGTATAAACAAAATGAAAGATTAAAAAATGAAAATTATAATTATATTTAAGCTAAAAATATTAATTACAATTTGATTTATAATATTTGACAACAAGATCGTATTTCGCAATCAAAGTTCGATATATTATACAATTTAAATCAAATTTCTGAATTAATATTGAAACTTGAGTAAGTATTGTTTTAAATTTTTGAGTACATGTTTTGAATTTTTCATTGAAATTACAACTTAAATTATAACTCAATATTTCTGATTAAAATTCATTTCTATATGATATTAAGTTTATATTAAGAAATTAAAAAAAAAATAATTAACACATCCAAAATGTGTTCATTCCACTTATTAATTAATTGCTATCATATCATTTTTATCGAAGAAGGGATGCCATTTGCAAAATTGATTACCACCCAAATGTAGAATATTAGGGGTACCCGAAGAGCACGTACAATCAACAGATATGTTAGGGTTAATGATAACATGATGACATAGCGAGTATGTAGCACTATTAAATAACCACAGCCAAACTGTTGGATTGTCGAACATGAGCAGCAATACAAATAGTTCACATTAGTTCGCGACAGGTAGAAGTAGGAAATGGTTTCAAATGTCGTAATGTCGGAGGTAAATTTAGCAAATTGCTTCTTAGACATTAAATTATTACCACTCAAAGTATTAGGAATTAAGCTTCGGATAACGGATTGGATTTACACAACGACGAGCCGGCACAAACACGAACACAACAAAAATGAAAACGAATATATTGCGATTTGCTTGCTGGAATATAACATCGTTTAGCAATAAACATCAAGAACTGTTAATGGAAATTAAAATTCATAAGAATGATTTTTGTGATTTCTCTGAAACGAAGAAGAAAGAAAAAGGCACAAATAGATACAATTACTATGTTTTCATATATAGTGGCAACGATAAGGATCAACGGTATCGTTTAAATTTGGTAAAAACACGAAGAAGCATTAACTGAAAATGTATAGACACTGATAGATTTTTGTGTTAATAATGTAATTCGAATTAACAATACATTTTTCTCACATAAATATCAGCATAAATACACTTGACGTAACACCAGAATACTAGAACCGTTTTATGTTGTATGGTGGACAAAAGAAAATTTAGAAGTTTCTCAGAAATAGAAAGAAATCTGTAAATGAATATACCCAAAATTCCTGAGTATCTGCTGAAGCATGGGTTACGTATTTCCAAAATTTATTTGCCAAGACAGAATTC
The DNA here is from genome assembly GCA_027564355.1 of Penthetria funebris. Taxonomy (NCBI): domain Eukaryota; kingdom Metazoa; phylum Arthropoda; class Insecta; order Diptera; family Pleciidae; genus Penthetria; species Penthetria funebris. Next base: position 5,609 of record JANSTX010055484.1, read on the forward strand.
AAGATAATAATTTTTATGTCAAACAACATCTGATTGAACAATCAATAATTGAAACATTGAAAAAATAGAAAATCTCCCGGTATTGATGATATCTCAAACGAGTGTCTGAAATATGGTGGTGATACCACTCTTGAACGTTAAGAGATACTCACAGATTAGAGCACTAGTGCAACACTACCTATATTTAAGAAGGGCAGTAAAACTGATCCGAGAAACTATGGTGGTGCTACCTCTCACTAAAATTATTGGCGATGAAATCATGTCAAAAACATTAAACAAGATGCTGAAAGCTTAAACATGTTGATATCTAGCATAAAAATAAAATAAATTGTTATAACCAAAGAACCAATGAGATGCAAACTAATATATCAATTGAGCAAGTCATGAGCTTCCGTTACTTGGGTACAACAGAAACAAGCAGCCATTCAGATGTTACTGCAGAAGTTCGCTATCAAACCAACAAGGCAATATCTGGATGCCTTATAAAATATGCGTAAGAACTATTTTAACATGTGCAATGGAAACCCGCAGTGATACGTCCAAAACTAAACAAGTTATGGGGACAACAGAAATAAAGATCTTACGACCGGTAACATTCACTCAAGAGATAGAATCAGAAGTGATGATATCCGAAATGAATGTCACATTCAAGACATAGTAAGATGGAAACAGAAGGCGTTATAGGCAAAACCATGTTGAAAGAATGCCAGATAATAGAATCGAAAATATTGCAATGAAACAACACTCAGGTGGAACACGACCCTCCCTAGGAAGGCCTCCAAAGAAATGGCGAGAAAGTTGAACATCCGCATCTCAAAATTAAATGGTTAGAAAAATACAGGTCTATGACCTAACGAAAGAAGAAGAACAAGAAGAAGAAGAAGCGTCTACTTAAAACACTACAATTTCTTTATCAATATAGACGTACTGAAGGATTACATGTGATATAATGATATATGCAATCATTAATACAAGTAAAAACACAAGTGAAAAGATCTCATTTATTAATATTCACATATATGCCTATTAACTTTGTTCTATTTTCATTTCACATACAGAATTTAGAAATTTGGAACTTATGTTTATTAAATATTTGTGTAAATAAAAACTTTATCTAAAAATTATAATTACAATGTAAATATCGCTTATAATGAATTAAGTGGCTCAGAAAATCTAATGTCTCTTATAACTCTTCTGTAATTAGGCACATCCGATACATATATTTCAAAATTGAAAAAAAAAAAGAATACCTAATTAAAGCTGTTAATGTAAACTAATTAGAGTAAATTAATATATAAGTAATATCATATACTAATACGTAATATATGTAATATTAATGTTCTTTAACTATTTAAACATTACATTACATTCATTGTGTGTCTTTTGTTAATGAAATTATAGCTTAGATTTCTTAATTTACAAGTTTAATGTAATATTATGCGTACAATTTTAAACGACATAAAGGTTAAAGAATATTATACAATTGTTTTAATGAGAATATGTAAAAATGTGATATATTTCTTTTTAATTAGATAAAAATTAACTATAAAGTCTTGTCACATAATATTGTCACAATTAAACTATAGTTAAAAACTCCGGTAAGTGCTGATATAATATAATATATTAGGAGTTTTTCCTTCACATCACTTAGAAGACAATTATAACATTCTTATGGAAAATATATGAATGAATCAACCATTTATTTCTACTAATAATTTTTATTTTTATTATTTTATATATTTTTTTTTGCCATATAAATAGGTTATTTGTTTTAAACATGTGAAGGTCTTTATTTTATACACCTATTTCTGTTAATAGTTATTACAAAAATATATATGCATATTATGTAAATGTAAATTATTATTTAATAAATTATTATATCATTATTTAAATAATAAATTAAAATAAGATTTAAAAAATCATTTATGTAGAATAACATCTAATTCGGACGCCAAATCTATATTAGGAATTATCACCCCTACGCAATCAAATAAAAATCCAATATTTTCTTTTATTACGATTTTTTTTTTGTTTCTTATTCTTGTATTAAAATAGGAGACACTTGAATTCCTCTAAAATACAAAAATTGTAACAGAATTTATTCGGAATATAAATTTACTTTAACCGCAATTTTGTGTTAATATTGACTTTTCCTTTTCGAATTATTGAAAATATCAATAAAATGTATGTGGAGTAGAAAAAGTATAAAAAGGATCACATTCTAGGAAATATATATTATGGGAATAATATACCCTAGTGATATATATATAGTTAGAAAATATAGAAAAATGAACATTCTTCAGTCAGACACATCATTAATATTAATAGTGAAGTTGATATCATTTGTTATTTTGGAGGAAAATTCATCTTATACATATAGTCTCGCAAATATATAGTTACATAATAAGTAAAATAACACTCTATTTATACTAACCATGTTGTAACTAAATATTAGGGTGTAAAATTAATTTATCACTTTGTTATGCATTAAATAAAACAATTTGTCGAACGAGGATAACGATATAATCGATATTATAGTAAATCATTAAATTGATTAAATGATAAATCTACAATAATGGCATATATTGTATTTTTAAATAATTGGTAAATTATTGAACATTTCTATATTTGTTGTAATAAACAAATAAAAACAATATTTAAAATAGTATAAATCAACATCATCAGTACCGTGCGTTGGAGTAAAGGTCATACCAAAGTGTTGCGTATACCGCCAACATAATTGTTAATCTGCGAAAACAATAAATTAATAAATATTAAGATTTAATGTAAATTATGTTGAAAATATTCAAATAATTTTCAAGGCCGATCTTCGGATTTTATTGACAATAATATATTCAGTTTGGAATTAATGGTCAATTTTTTTTTTTATCTTTATTGGGTATATGCTCACAATATGCACGTGCATAAGATATTAATATTCTAATTTATTACAATAGTAGATATCATCCGAAATTCCGTTAAGGATTTATCAATATTTTGTTTAAACAAAAAAAAAATGCAACTAACCATTCAAAAGTAAATAAGGGTAATACATATTTAATGTATTAAATTATAATCAAAATTGATTAAAATTAATAATCAATAAGTAAATTAAATTAAAAATTTCATTTATATATTATGCACACCAAATTCACTGGCTTACTTAATTCTTTCGCAGGAATTTCGGTCTATCTTCGAGACTATATTCCCAGTTTCACTTGTTGAACTCTAATTTCTAATCACTTTAAGCACAATTCAAATGTATGTCGATAATAATCCTACAATTTGCATTCTTATAAAATGTTTTTATTTCTTACAGTTTCTAATAAAGACTTCCTAACACACAATGTACGTCTTAATTTTCTCAATTAATTTTTCCTCCCAATTTAAGGTTTAACGTTACATTCGATTAGGGATTTTTTTTTTTAATTTTATTCGTTACCCACATAGACGATTCTTTTCAATAAACAAACCAACATTTAAAAAAAATGTACCTTAATTTTGATTTTTCACAATACAAAATTTAATATATTCTCATAAACAATCCGAGGACATAACTTGATGTATATCGTGCAAATTAAGTATTTTAGAGTTAAGTGTTACATCCTAATTGGGGTAATTTCAATCGCACAAAGATTACTAGCATTTAGTTACTTTAGTTAACTTGGCAGTTCTTGCACATTTTTATACATAATTTATTTATTACAATATAAAACCACTTATACTCGTATATCACCGCATATAATTATATATACATTTTTTTTGTATTTCTTGTAGATTACCAAATTGATTATTTTGTCAATATGTTCAAGTATTATCGCATCAAATGTGAAAGTGAAACGAGATTATTTTACTTCACCAAATTATTCACCTAGTAATTTATTTGCATCATCTAATAATGCATATGGAAATTATGGACACCGACAAATAAATTCTGAAGCCAATGCTCCGATATTAAAGCAAGTAGATGAAAGACATCCTGATGGTAGTTATAATTACGAGTAAGTGTAGATTAATAATATATATATATATATATATAATATATTGGCCAGATAGATGTTGATCGAATCTGATTTTGATATTCACTTGTGATCATTGACACATTATAATTATCAAAAAAATTAAATATTAAATTAAAATTAAAATTGATCTCATAATTGTACGTAATAGTATATGATTAATACTTCAGTTAGTATTATAGGTTAGTGAAATTTAGTTTTTCGAAGGCATGTAATAAACATATACGAGTAGCAAAATTTTTTTGAAAACTTAAAAGTAATAAAAAATAAATGTTAATTATTCAGAATATAAATACGAATACGAATATTCAGAAAACGTATTTTAAAAATAATGAATTGTTTATACCATTTTGATTATAATCAAAGCCTTACGTAATTAATTTGAAATCAAAATTATAAAGATATGAAATTGTTTAACCAGTTAGTACTCATAATAGACCAAAATACTCCTTTATAATCCTATATTAAACGTCCATATCGTATTTACATTTTTAATAAGACTATT
>JANSTX010055485.1:0-10131 GCA_027564355.1 Penthetria funebris
ATCATCATCATCATCATCATCATCGTTATCATCATCATCATCATCATCATCATCATCATCATCATCATCATCATCATAATCATCATTATCATCATCATCATCGTTATCATCATCTTCACCTTTACACCTCAAGGGCGAATAGGGCGACATTACGATGTTAATTTACCGTTTCTAACTATGCATGTTACATCTCAAATATGAACTACAATAATTATATGTAATTGAAATTTACCAACTAGAAAATATGGGATCAATTATCCCTGTCTTAAAATTCATGCCAAATTTTAAATTTTGTGTCATTTGTGCGGTAAACAGTTGGCAACGAAAAACAAAACAGCGTGACAGCAGACAATTCAGGGTTATTAAAAATCAGGCGAACCTGCAACTCTGTCAACTATCACGTTGTCTCCTTTTTTTCGTCGTTAGCAACACTTTACCGTACATATGCACAAAATCCAAATTTTACGTGCATTTTGGAACACCTTGAATTACATTTGAATATTTCAGGTAGGGTTCGCAATAAACCGCCTTTTTTTTTTTTTAAAAAAAACCGGTTTTCGGTTTTTCATGTTAAGGAAACCGAACAGAAACCGGTAAACCGAAAAAAAACAACAACATTGGTTAAATTATATTTATTATCAAAAAAAAATATTTCATTTGGGTGACTTTCTAAAAAGTTGTACTATTTTTCGTGTCTCAAAGAGCTAATACTAAACGTTAAAAATCAGCGTTTTCATACATAATTCTTCAGTAGAACTAGTAGAAACGTCAATTTCTGTATCATCAACATTGCTATTATCTTGCTCGTCATTGTCACAAAAGTAGTTATACTTTAGTGATTCTGATTCTTCTTCGATAGATGTGTTCTTACTATAAAAGACATCCATGACAGGTAAATGTATTGCATGGTTATAGCAAAGTTAACTTAATGCAGAGATTATTTTACCATGTTTATTGTTGCCGATTATCACAACAATACGTGATACAGTACTCAAACTGCACTAGATAAGTTAGAAAATAAAGAATAGGTTTTAATAAGGCGGAAATAAAAAAAAAAGAAGAAAAACCGGTTTTTCAAAAAATAAACCGGTTTAGGAAAACAGTCAAATAAAAAACCAGTTAGCCGGTTTCGGTTAGGTCGGTTTGCGAACCCTAATTTCAGGTTCAGAAAATAAAGTCTTAATGTAGACGTATACATTAATAGAATACGGCGGAATATATATATAAATATATTATATATGTAAGAAGTTCGACGTAAGGTGAAATTGTTAAGACAAATTGTTCATATTTGATTGGTTATTGAATGTGTCCATTTATAGTCGACGAGACTTGACGGCCAATTCTTCAACTTTGACAGTTGTGAAGTGTACATATTTTAATATTTGTTAGAAAAATATATTTCTGTTGCAGTTAATCATAATAAAAATGACAAATTTCAAAAATATGTAATAATATTGTTGGCGGCTCTCATATTATATGCCATGGTTATAATATTTTTAACCAGAATAACTCGGTAAAAAGATCAAGATCTTATGCCTTAAATAACTACTAATACATTGACCTACATAAATATGCATTTGTTATGTAATCTTCTGCATTGTTACACCTATTAAAAATATAACATGCAAGATACTACATTTATTAACTATTATTTACTAACTATTAAGAGCAAGTGGCGAATACAGGCACATTAGTAATTCCAGCATACTGATGGTATAGAAAAAATGTATCGAATATTAGTTAGATGCATTCCTAAACACAATCAATGATCATCAAACGCTGTGGCATCAGTTTTAGTGATTCATTCAGCTATAGAATTAAGTAACTATTATATTCTTCTTCTTCTTCGTCTTTTACCTTATCTTATTCCACTTGCTTCTTAATCTATTTCTTCACAAAATTCTGCTGTGTATCAGTTGTTAACTTGCCACTTTGACGAATTCAAAACTGATTTTTCTTTTAAATAGATCAGAGAGTTTAATAGTGGCCCAAAATTATTATTTAAAAGGTGTATGAAGTAATTTTAATGCCGCTGTAATTGGGTAAATGTTTTTGTTTTTTTGAAAATAACAATAGCTTGTTTGAATTTGGCATTGTACCTTCGTTTTAAAATCTTATTTCCTCTTGCAAAGGGAAATTATTTTTCAATTCTCGTAAGAAATGGAAGTTTAGTAATCTTCCATTTCTTACGAGAATTGAAAAATAATTTCCTTTTGCGAATTTATTCTCATAATTTACTCTAATCAAATGCACATGTTGAGTATCCAATAGATTTTAAATTTACCTATACCAATATGTGTTTAAAAGACGTCATTTTTAACAGAGGGCAAGTTTAAAAATATTTTACATACGATAAAATATTTAAAGTCTAACAAAAAAACTATAAATAAGCTTCATTGTATAGTCAAAAGAGTAAAAAATAATACAAAACTCAAATAATTAATATTTTGTATTAAAGCGAAAAATCAATACTACAGAAATACCATAAGAATAATAATAGACATAGAATAAGCCTTAGCATGTGTGAAGTTAAGATCAAAATATTTCATTGCCCAGTTAAAATATAAATAGTTTGATTAAGATGCATCTTATGGTTTAACAAGTGGTATAAATAGCAGTTCAACACTCATACAGACTTCTCCTGACAACTTATTGTACATATACACATAGAGTTCACCACACGTTGAGATAAATGGAAAAAGTCAAGCGTTTGAAACCGCTATACAATAATCAAAACAGCTAAAAAAATGCCACAGTACTTGTATATCATCATCATCTTAACTTGTACATAACATGAGTGACGATGTTACGTTGCCGTTTCTAATATGCATATATGTAACATCAAATGTAAACTCAAACAACAATAATCGAAATCTATCTAGGGACAAATGTTGAATAAATTATAATTATGCGGTTATGCATTAGAATATTTCTGTAGAGTGGTGCAAAAAAATTTCTGCTACCAATTTTGTTGGTTGAGATTTGTTTAGCAGTTAATCGACAAACACGACATTAACACCGTGTTTTCATCGTCAATTGGTTACCACTGTACGGCTATTCGAAACTAGGAAGGTGACAAATAATATCGTGCCAAAAATTTAAATTTTCAATAGCTAAAAACAGCTAAAAAATTTAAATTTTCAATAGTCAAATATTTATAATATCAAACGATAATTTGTGAAGATTGTCGTATCTTAAGGTGATGGACATTATTATCAATCATCAACCGAAGAAAGTGGACTTAGATCGATCATATACACTGAGACGACTAGCGGATGTTCGTTGTCGCCCTGTGCTCTAGTGTGAAGTAAAAGTTTAGATCAATACTGTAATCGTGTTTATGGTGGTATATTGGTTACAAATAATCATGAAATCTGAACAAGGTACAGCTAAACTTATGAAATTCACTTTGACATAATGGGAATGCCGAGTCAAGGTCTGTATAATATTGACACATAGAAAACAAATGCAAATTTGTCGTTTTATGAACTCATCATCAGTTTTATAAAATGTCAAGGATAAATGCACCATAATTCCAGATTTTACAAATAATCGACTAAGATGATTTTTTTTTTGTTCTCGTACGGTCATCTAGTCAGTGTGCGTCGTATGCCAGTTGTTTACTTATATATTTTCCACATACATTTTGGATTCTATTGAGAAAACTATTTTGGAATATTAAAACTCAAAGTATAATAAAGATCTTAATAAGAATATATATCGTTGAACTGAGCTACAAAAAAATTATTTACATCGATTTTATTAATGTGTATATAAGTAATTTCGTAAATAATAAATAAATACTCGTAGATAAGGACTTTTATAAGTCATATAATGGTATTTTTGGTACGTATAAACAGTAAATTTTTCATTAAAGATATACACCATTTATCAAAATTTATTGATAAGTCAATCAAGTAGTTATTTTATACAATAAACGTGTATATCTTCTGTTAATCTTAAAATGGAATATACATTAATTTAAAAAAAATAAATAAAAATATGAAGCAAAGTATTATGGACATGCTTTATATATAATATGGCAATATGTTCAGGATTAAAATATTTCATACGACACAGAAATCCAAATCTTCCGGCGGTGCATTTTTGACCACAGACACACAAGATGTTATCATGTCATAGCATTTTTGAATTGTTATGCATTCCAAGAAAACGAAGACACGAACAGTTGCGCAGCAAATCACCATCAAATTATATAATTGGAGACCATAGTGTTTGACACATCTAAAATTCGCATCAAAAACAATTTTAATCGAGCGAATCTTCCGAAAATTTGAAATCTATGCCCACAAATCAGGATGAATACCATAAACAGTGTGTTTTGATAAAATTGCCTTATGTCTAACTCTGTCGAGTGCAAACATCCGAATGTCACCAAACATGTGCAAACTTCTACTTAAAATTTCAGTTAAATTGGTTAAAATATCATCAGTTGATCATCTGGATCGAAAGCCGTATTGACAATATGTATAATTTTATTGGATTACAGATAAGATATGATCTTGACGTTATTAATTAATTCCAAGATATTGGATAAGATTGAAGTAATGGTTATATAGGTTCGTAATTAGAAGTATCAGATTTTGAACCCTTTTTAGAAATAAGCTAGACGTTTGACATCTTCCATGCAAATGGACCACATTGTAGGAAATTCATAAAATGTGGTAAAGCGGTAGAGAGATGGCGCATATTTATAGGCAGAATTATAGTCAGAGCACCTTTATCAGTATCTAGATTTTTTAGAATTATGTAAATAACGCTCAAACGAATTTGTATAGTTTTCATATTTGACATTAAGCAATTAATCCTGGAAAATCCATTTTTTGTTTTTTTTTTTTTGTAGTACCTACGTATGACAGACTAATTTTCATTCAACTTTCGAAGTAACCCTCTTTTAGTACAGCATTTACCTGCTGGTTCATGTAGTATTTTTCTTTAGCTTTATTAAATCTTCTAAATAAAAATGATTTCTCGACACAATATGTGTGTGTGCCTTTTAAGGAAATTGGAACAATATGTGTGTGTGCCTTTTACGGAAATTGGAAAAGTCATGGGATTCTAAATCTAAAGAATATTGAGAATAGTAGATTAACAACTAATATGTCATCATCAAGTTTGAATTGTGACATTTTTTATGTGTGTTTATATACTTTAAAAATAGTCTATTATAATGACTACTTATTGTTAATAAAAGCGTCTTCATTAGGTGTAGCACAGATAAATGCGTAATCTCTTTACGTAAATGTATTTTAAATCTTTACCGTATACGCTTGCTTCAATCATTAAATAAATACAAATATACTATAATAATTATAAACTTACCGCTAAGTCGTGGCAAAGGTGTTAGTTCACGATTTTTGGAAATATTGAAACGGGAACTACTTTCTCTATGACCTTTCTTAATAAGTGGTCCAGTTAAATTAAGGCCTTTTGATATAAGTGTAGGTGGTGGAGGTGTTGGCCTATCTTTATGTGGCTGTAAAAAAAATAAATTTTAATTATTAATTGACAAACAAAATATGAGTAAATAGTGATTAATGACATACATAATAATATTGAATTATTTCATATAACATTTAATAAATGTTGCCTAACACTAATCATGGTGTATTTATTTTTTATATCAAACACATAAAAATATTAATAGTTTAATGAAACATGACATTTGTGAAATAAAATTATTAATTAATATTAATAAACATCATTTCTAATACTTTTATTAGATGTAATCTCTTTAATTAAATTCACACTGAGCAAACGTTTTACTATACTTTTGGTTCATATATTCCGCATATTGTTCTGTGTTCATATGAAATATATTTGCAAAAAATAAGAAATAAAATAGAATAAATTAAAGGATTAAATTTTAAAAAAGACTTAAAATTTCTCTAATAATTGGGAAAACATGTAATTTGATTCGTCAATATTTTAGAGAATGAAAGAAATTTGAAAATACCTCTTATATATACTTTATATATTTACATCATCATGTATATACAAAAGTACTTAGGAGAATAATTGATAAACCATGGTACGTTAGAAATGTGGATCTTAATAGGGATTAAAAAATGGAAAGCATTGGTAAAGAAATAAAAAAAAAAAGCTTTGAGGCATACAATATGGAACAGCATTCAAATGCTGAGATGCGACATATGGTAGCTAATAATGTGATAGAAAGAAGACCACAAAGAATGATGCCAATGGGGACTTATAAATAGGTAACAATTCAGCAAACATGTAAAAATTTAAAGGAAACAAATTACTAGATGAGTCTCACTAGTTGTAACAATTTATAGTCATAATAAATGATTATTAAAAAAAAAAAAAAATTATCGGATGTACAGTGCGAATAAAGTGGTTGACTGTGCACGTAAGTTTCATAACATATTTGTAATTTCTCATCACTAAAAACAACTCACTTCAAGTTGATAACTTTTCCATACTTGTATGTCTATGGATACACTTGGAGATGATCACTTTAACGTAATGCATACCTGATCACTTAGGTATTTATGGTAACAAAAGAGTGGACAAATGGCAATAACCGCAAGTTTGTAGTATAATTGGGAAAATCAAAGAAAGATTTTCTAAATTAAAGTTCAAAATTATGCCGCAGTAGAATAAATCTAATCGAATCGCAGAGTCCAAATATTTATGGACAGCATGTCAACAAGAACTCCGGAATTGTTCACTTAAATTTTAAAAAGAAAAATACAAAACTGGAAAATCAAAAATAAAATCGTATTAATTTTGCTAACTAAAAATTTTACTCGTGTTAAAATTAAAAACCTTAAGTTGCAAGGCATATATAATGAGGTGCAAATTAATGATTTTAACGGCTAATATGCAGAGTTTATTCATACATCCATATATGAATACAATGTAATGAATTAATCGTTTTGACAAAAAAATGACAATTATCACATAGCCTATGATATTGTCAAAGAAAAAAGCAAGAAATTGTATGTGAATGATGTAAAACAATATTTTTTACATACAGGGCGGCATTACGATGTTTATTTGTCGTTTACTGTACACATATAACATCACATCGCAATCGCAAAAGTGTGTAAATCTATAGTTACCTGGTTCATTGGTATTCGTCAAGTTCACAAACAAGTCTATAATACCACAATCATGTGCCATAAAACCGACACATACTGTGATCGTGTTTCCAGTTGTACCGCGAGGCGGTAAACATAGGTTGAACAACCTCAGAATTTGTGACGAATAGAGTGCACAACTACTATCATCAAGATTACACAACCTATTTTTAACTCATCGCAATATATGTTAGTCATGACGTGTGATATTAACTCTTTACCATCAGCGATCTAATTCTGATTCGGAATTCGTATATAGCATTAAACAAAACTATGAATGCATATATGAAGACCTGTGTAAAGGCTTCTTAATATCTATCATCATATTATGTTAGTTGCATCACCCATACGACGTAAATCTGTTACAAAAATGTTACTATCACCACTTTCATAATTCCACCTAGCTATATAGGAGGTCTACGTAAACCTATAATCACCACTTACCTTTTCCTCCAATTTTTCTATATTCGTCCTTATGCCAACGTTTATCGATATCTAACTAACCTGTAAGACAGATTGAACATGCATCTCAAAAATCACAAACAATATTAATTTTTTGCTAAATCCACGATGATGCAATTATGATATTATGATATGGTAGTGTTTCCGGTACTCATTGAACGCATTTAATGTCGCAATGGAAAGATCACGAATTTGTACCTGCCATTTCAATTATCTCCACCTATGACATTTTTAATTAGTCGGCGCTCTTTAGCTTACTTCTACCAATCTATCATTCATTCACCTATAATTCCCCCATATTCCTATATTCACTATATACTGGTTTTACCAATCTTTTTTTTCCAGTATAGGCCTAAATAAAAATTTCACCAGCCTAAGGTTTATTTCATATCTAAAAATTGGAAAAGTTCACTATGTGTCATCTGTTAAATGATATAATTATCACAAAATGTAACTTTTGTATTTAGCTACAAGTTATTTATTTGAATTGAATTTAGCGTGTGATAGAGGCAAAAACGAAGCTATTAGTGTTATGTTTATTTACTGGTTGAAAAAATATCTCAACAATAATGTATAGATAACTGGAGATTTAAGCACCACTCTACTGAAATATTCAATTGTATATACCTGGATAATTGTAATTAATTCTATATTTTGCAGTTGGTAAATTTCAATTATTGTTATTTGAAGTCATATTTGATGTTACATCAATATAAGAAATGCCTTATGCGCCTTATGCGCCCTCAAGACGTAAAAGTTAAGATGATAATCATGAATCCCAGAATTTTAGGCGGTCACTTTATTCACCACCTATATTTCGTATATAGGTTTAGTTACAACAGTAAGATGGCCGCATGATCTCATTCTATATTGATACATAATTTGATATAAATTATCAAACATATAGTCCGTATGGGAAAACATTAGATATAAAGATGATGACTACACGAAAAGTAAAAGCAAAAGTGAACAAAAAAAGCCTACAAATACCTAATTTTTAAATTAAACCTTGGGCATTTATATTTTCCATTACATTTAAAACAAAAGTAATGTTATGAGACCGCTAATAGACATTTTTCTATATAGTACAACATTTAGAAAAATTATCAAAAAAAAAAAACTATATGTAATTAAATAATATTTATAATAAAATAGATAAAAGTATACATTACTCAGTTATTATCTAATCTGTACATTAATGAATATAACATTAATGTTATATGTATAAATATGTAAACTATGATTGTAACTATAAAAATAAACACTTGGGCTCTTGGATATATAAATTGTGAACCTGATTGTATTTTTTGGCTGTATCACATCAACAGACACAAGATTTTACGGACGAGATGTATGCGAAATGAGGCTACAGGTTACAGTGGAATCTTAATATCGCAGAATGAACACGTAATGGGAATAAATTTGAACTAAATAGCTACTAGAAAAAAAATTGTATAAAAATTAGTCTATTGAGTCATCCATAATATATTCTAAGTCAAATTGATAAATATTAATGAATTTATTTAATTTCATTCAAATGAGTTATATCCCCCGTTAAATAAATATTCTATGTATTTCCGCACTTAATATTTAGAGTTATTCATAAAAAAAAACTATATTTTACTATAATCTCAAGCATAAAATCGGAACTTTTTTTTTCGTGACATTCTTTATCGTGTATTGGTGTATATCAAATGTTAAGTTTATACTTCATGTTCATTTCAAATATACTAACGTCTTCATTATTCTATTGATATTTAATAATTCGTAAGTCATACAGTTAACTTTGAATAAAAATAGTGTTCATAGTTGCTGAGTTGTTGAGATTGGGATAGATTTTTTCTATAATATATTAAATTTAATAAACACATATACGCCATGAGAAGCAGTTAACCATCATGTGCAGGACAAATTTGACAATGGTTGGCAAAAAAAAAAGGCATTTTCACATCATATAAAAATCTTGCCTTAGATATTGTCGAGGTACATTCCCATTGACAGACTATTAGCATCATCTTGACCTGTAAAACACATGCTGTATACGACGTCACTAAAATGTTAATTTGTCGTTTTCAATATGCACAATATGTAACATAAAATGTGAACGCAAAATATCAATAATTGAGAATTGCCAATTGAAAAATATTGATATATAGGTGATGCATATATCACCACATACACATCATAGTTTGTTGGTGAGATTTGTTTTTATACACAATCGCATCAAACACGACATTGACATCATACTTTTAGTAACGATCACGCGATCAAATTTCAATTGACCCAGTATGGCGAGTTGAGTAACCTCAACGTCAGTCGGTCACTGTATTCGCCAGTAAAACAAGGCCAACTCAAAAATTTATCCTAATAAAAATGGTTCTTTTTGTAATGAAAGACATATTTGTGACACATTTTCGATCATAATGGTGTGAGCGTTCTTTGATTAATATTCTATATAGAATATATTGACATCTAATTAGCAAACAAATCATGTTAAATTGATTTTATTTAGACTGCCGTCTATATAATCTTTGATTATATTTAT
>JANSTX010055486.1:0-10131 GCA_027564355.1 Penthetria funebris
CCAGAAGACGTTACTGGAGAGACCACGTTGATAGAATGCCAGATAACAGAATCGCAAATATTGCAAGAAGAAAACACACAGGTGGCACACGGCCAATAGCTAGGCCTCCGAAGAGATGGCGAGAAAGTTGGACATCCGCACCTCAAAATTAACAGAAGTCCTAGAAAAACACAGGTTCATGACCTAACGAAAGAAGAAGAAGTCTTCCAATAAATTTGCAGTACTTCTTTCAATCTGTAATTGAATATTTCCCATCTTCCCAGAAAAAGACTTTAAAACCGTCAGAACCTTCAAACCAAATAAGAAATTTAGGGCCATTCAGTAAATTTTATATATTCTCGAAAATGGTTCACACGTCTATCTCAATTGATGTATAAAATATAATATAAATTGGTGCACGATGCACACATTTGGTACTCAGGCGATTACTATTGGCCTTCTCGACACAATTCAATTTTTCGGTTTGTGATACTCGTGATTTGCTAATTTTAAATTTGGACATTTAAATTTCGAGGTATGGTCTACAAAAATTTACAAATGTGCACAAATTAATGCGTTGTAATTATCATACTCATTTCATTTAAACATTGAATTGAAATGAACTTGAAAGTTATTTGGTGTTAATGATCGATAAACGGTAAAAAGTTCCTAAAATAGAAACAAACTAAAGATACTAACTAGAAATTGTGAACAATGGTGATTGAGATGACGATATGCAAAGATCTATGTTTAATAATGGAAAAGAGATGATATTCTGAATATACGTCAAATACGGCATGAATTAAATACCGGGATTATATTTTCATACATAAAATATCAACAAATTTTTGTGCATAATATGAGCAAGAATCTTGTTAGTATCGTATATTTTATTTTATGAAAACAATTAAAGAATCTAATTTGATATTAATTGAATTGAGATATGCTACATAAAATTTTGAATTTCATCAAAACATTTTGGTAATCCATTATTTATCTATAATATTCGTACATTGGACAGATTTAGGAATGCTTTGGCTAAAACAGAATTTACATACGAAGTTCCTATATGTGACATAATCGAATTTCAGTACTATTTAAAAAGCAATTGATTTTATGAAGAATCGAATTAAAAGGATTGCGAGTTGGAGGACAAATTAATTTCAATCGATTTTTATTTAAAGTATATTTTCAAATTTTCAATTCAAATGTTTTAAGATCGTACTTAAAAAATAAAAATTTAGGTATCATAATTTAGATTATAAAATTTCAAAATGCAGACATCTGTTTTCTTACGATTTAATGGTACAGATAGAAATTTATTTAAATTTCAAATTTCTAAATATTGTAATATTTCTATTTTTTTTTTAATTATTAATTTACATGGTAATATGGTTTTTCCAAAATAAAATCAATATTCCTTTTTGTTCATCAATGAAATCAAAAAAAAAAAAAAAAACGAAACAAAAACATTCATGTATTTGAAGAAAGTAGAACATTTCTAATATCCTTCTTGCAAAACAAAAAAAACATATTTTTTTTTTGAAAATCGTAATATGAAAATTATTTGCTTTGGCTTTTGTTTTTCTTGGCAATGAATGATTGATTATTTGATTATGTAAATTAATTTAAATGATTGCGAATGATGAAAAATGTATTGTAGTATTATCTGTATTTTATGACATGTTTATATTTTAAGAGTATTATAGAAAATGATAGAGGAAAAGTTCAAAATAATAAAAAATTGAAAAACTTTTGATTGACTTGACTGATTTATGCTCGCAATATATAAAAATACACACCACCAACCATTACAAAGTTTATCGATGAAGAAAATTAATAAAATAAAATATAAATTATAGACAAAATTCATATAATATTTTGAAAGAATTTGTGAACATGAATCAGTTATTGGATAAATCTATGAACCCTATATATTGATGTTTTCCTTGTATCGTCAACTTTAGAACATTAAAACTTCTAAATCAAATGATTAATGACATTAGTTTGCAGATCATAGAATTAATAAAAACTGAAATCTTTTCAATCATCTCATCTGTATAGTTTCATGAATTTGATGGGCTTACACAGCATATACATAAAAAAGTACTCACTTTTCACATGAATATGTGTCAAAGATGTACAACTTAAAAAAAAAAGGGACTGATTATTTGTCATTATCTCTTGACTAAGCTTGTGGTAACTTTTAATGGACAACTGCGGATTATACAAAGTGATTATTTAGAATCAACTTTGACAAAGTGTTTTCAAAAATTCCAAATCAATACTGGGAGCGAATCAAAAAGTAATAAAATTTTGTATAGTAAAATGTCCGAAGGTACAATAACTGCTGAAATTTAATTTTGTAATTTAATTAAAAAGCCACTTGCACAAAAAGCAACTGAAGATATGGTGGAAAAAATTCGAGCAAAAATCTTCAGAAAGTTACACAACATTGGTAGATGAAACATTCAAAACCATATGCGTCCGCGGATATTGCAACAAAATCTTTGTTTGACAAAGTACTGATGGACATAAAACTAGCTATAATTGATATAAATGATCTGTTAAAACTAACTATTAAAATATTGAAAATTATCAAATATTTACAATAAGAATATAAATTAAAAAAAAAAAAAAAAAACGAGAACGTCAGAACATTTATTTATTATAAAATTATTATGGTTTTCCGGTCTGATGTTGTTATGAATGGATAATGGTACTCATGATAATTTAGGTGTCGGGAATTTGACTAGTAGAAGAGTATTAATTTTCTGTCAATATAGAATAATTAAATACTAAATAGCCGTGAATTCATTAACAAGCATCTGATTTGATTGTAATCAGTTAGGTAATTAGTACCAGTGAATGTTCTACAGACAACATTAGTATCAATGACATTGACAACATGGTTTACCTTGTTAACAGTAATCATTGTAATCATTGTATGGTATACCAATGTCTCTGTAATGTGATCGTTATGAGTAATTTAAATCATGCTAATGAGGCCATCAAAATTAAATAGTTATCTTAAAATCTATATCACTAGATTAGTCCAATATTTAACGTCTTATATATTTTTATCAACAATATTAAGTATATTTTTTTACATTTAAATTTGACCAATTACTCAAACATCCCACCTTGAATTTAAATTTGACCAGTTACTCATACATTCCACCTTTACTCACATGAGGTGACTAAAAAAAATGGCAACGATATCGTGCTTTTCAATACTGTGAACTGCGGATTTATACAGCATTCTACAGATATATTCAGATGTAGGACAATATACCAATATAATTGTTTCTATATTTTCCAATTGCTACAATAATCTCAAATATAGTTATTTGGGTGTGCACATCTGAAATTACATGAAAATTAACATCGTAGTGTCCTATCTTTACCCATATGTTGTACAGATTACGATAATGATGATGATGACTATTTAATGAAAACCAAAAGGCTATAAAAAAAAAGAATCCAGAAATAAATTGTTTTTCAAATGTATTATAGTAAAATATGAGCAATGGGTATATGTACACAATTATTTGTTGACAACATGAACACGTAAATGCAATTTTGCAAAGCATTTGTTGACTTTACACCCATTTTTGAAAATGCAACAACAATATGCACACTAACAGCAATAATAGAATATATACGTTAGTTGTTCACTTAATTTCAGAAAATATATAATGCAATATAATGCAATATGGTACAACACAGCAAATAACATACGATGCAAGATGCAAGTATATATTGAGTATAATATACATATACTATTATATTATACATAATGAACATATAAATATTAGGAAAACTAAATAAAGAAAAATTTTTATTATAGAAAACAAACATGGTTATATAGTGCAAGCAAAGATTTTTGCAAAAAAGAAAACCGAAAGAAAATTTATGTATATCGTGGAAAATGATGAAAGGAAAACTATTCGTATATATAGGTCATATAAAATATAAATATAGTAGAAATTTACTAGTAAGTCTGCTTAATTCAGTATTCAGTATTCAATATATATAGCTAAATGTACATATAGTACTCATAGAGTATGTTTCAAATGAATGTATCATAGTAAAATTTAATTATATATAAAAAAAAAGATAGAAAAACAAAAAATTTGATGTATCAAAACACATTAATATGATTCATATTTTCCAGATTCATATTTTCCAGATGTTAATATAATTATGTTAAAAATTCTATATAATAATAATTATATTCATTCATTCGTTCCCATATCCCCCATAATTCAGTTATGCATAGCATTAATAAAAATAAATAAAATTGAAGGTTTCTAACTTTGAATTTATATTATTATAACAAAATAAATATTCAAATTATACAATTAACATTTGTGAAGACATATATGAAACAGGATTTTAAAAAAAAAAAATATTAAATTAAAGTATGTATTTAATAGTGTATATAGAAAGTTTCCACTTATATAGGTATCAATCATTCTAAGACATTATTTTCTCTAAGGGTAAGAATAATATGGTAATCACAGGAAAATAAAGCAAGAAGGACTACATCTACGAATGAAACACCTTTGTTTTCTTGCCATAAGTATAATAACAGTTAAGCAATAAAACATATCAGAGTATTGACAGAGAACCAATATTTGATCGTATAATAACAGTAAGATTCAAGAAGAGGTTAAAATATGAACTACGGAATAAGCATCTATATAGCTGACAAAAAACCTATTTTATAGTCAATTATAACGAAATCTTAATGGCATTAAAAGATTCAGATATATTATGCCCGTTGCATAGAGCCCATAACAATTGGCAAGAATTGAAGAAATGTGTAAAGATATTTAGATATGAGTAGACACAAGTTTTTGTGGAAACGTATTGATCTTATGTGATGACTACAGTCAAAGTATAACAATAATTTCAGATACGATATAAGACACCAATTTTCAGACAATTTAACGGCTCGCTTTTACCACTCATATAATACGAGTACACACCTATTTTAATCATAATTAATCATTTTAATTTTAGTATAGCGTTTAATAGCCTCTCTGATGCTACGAGTATATCTATAATATGTACAAAAAAGACTAACTAAACAAGATCGATCCTTAAATCCTATCGTCACTATGATAATATAACATGATTAGATTTTATATAGAAACTTTATGGAGAGGTGATAATTGTAAGAAGCATTAAATTTCATATAACAATAACAATATTTGAGTAGTGTCGATAGGTGGATGAAGTAATATTAAGATAATAAAAAGATCCTTATGAAATAGTAATGAAAAATTCTCATATTTTAGATGTCAATCTCTATTTATTTTTTTTTTAGTATCAAATAATAATTATATACCTTTACACATCGTAGAATAAATTCTACAATAGAGCAATTATGTTTGAAGTTAAAATTAAAGTAGTACTTCGTACAAGCATATTAGCATAAATTATATGTCTATATATATTAAAAATAGTTCATTAAAATGTAGATAATTAGAAACCATGGAAATGGAAATATATTCATCTGGTAAAATCGTGTAATTGACAAAAACTGAACTATTATTGTGTATATTCAAGTGTATTGATAATTTAAAATGTGTTAAGGTTTACGGTTGAATAAATTCCATTTCGATATCCAATTAACCTGTGCGACAAATGTAAAGATTAGAAATTATTTTCAACTGTATTTTCATGTGACAAACTCCATTATAGTTGCTTGTATTTTACATTTACTATAACTTATGAACACTGCGTGTAGAACGTCGACCAACATCTAGCTGGATGCAAAAATCCTCGTAGTGCCATGTGAAAGAACTAGCATTAAGATATGTCAACTCAGGAGTTTGAAATTGTGCAAAATATATCTTATGAAATGGTCTACAATTATGATTATTACCGACAGGGGTTTATTATTTCTAAAGTAGATTTGACCGTTATGCCAAAACCCATTATTTCAAATCTTTGTAAAGAAATATCAAATCGTGATGAAAAGAGGCGATTTCAGGAGCATATATCCCTATGTCAATTTGTAAATTCATATACAGCGTAATCAAAATAGTAAAATATATGAAATGATTTTATTTTTTTTCATTTTTTTGTTATGGTAAAATATTTTTAAGGACCAATTCCACATTTATCACATAAATTTTATTGATTAGAGAGCAAACAAAGAAAAATATTGATTTTAACATTATATAGAAAAGCTAATAATGTAGAATTGCTAAGCTTTTCCAAACACAAAAAAAAAAAAAACAAAAATAGAAGAAGACACCGATAAAGGAAAATTTTTATTATAATAGAACAACGAGGAAAAATATAGACGATATGGAAAAAGGAAAATGTATAATAACAGAAGAAAAAAAGGCAACAGAAAACAAATTTTACTTATATACATACGTATTACTACTATTCACTCATATATATATATATATATGAACTTGACCTATATATTTCGGGAAATTCTTTGACAAAATGAGCTAATATCATAATATGCAGGCAACAGGTTCCCATACGAATTATATATGTATATGGGATAATAAATATAAATAACATTTAATGTGAGAAAATGTTGAAAGATTTTAGAATAAAATTATAAGTTTTTCTTCAAATTTTTTTTTTTTTTGTTTTACTTTTATAAATCATACGAAATGATAGATTTATATGAAAGTTTTGATAGTCACAAACTGCGAGCAATTGAAAATTAATACAAACAAATAATAAATCAGATTTTTCACAGTTCACCACAAATTTTCGTATAATTGGGAATAACCTTTTAAAATGATTTAATGACCAAATTATTGAATTTAAGTATAATTACAATTTATTATTTCCTCATTGATCATAATCCAGAATGTATGATCAACCGTCCCGATTGGTTGAGTTGCGTAGCTTTAATTTACCTTCATAAAACATTGCTAAAATAGTCAGTTTACAGTTGGGCGCCTATTTATTTAAAACTATGCCTATCAAGATAATTGTCAAAAGTTTTCAATTTACGAATAAATGGTTTCAGTCTGATAAAAGTTAATATAGCCAAACTCTAAGTTCTAGGTCTGACCGAAATTCGATGGAAGAAATGACATCACCAAGACCAAAATACAAAACAGAGCTTTGTCGACTGAAAATTATAATATTTCATCATATAATTACAGATTCAAGAGTAAGGTAAAATATTAAAAATTCATTAAAATTTACCCACTTATACGAAACACTCATCTATATGATGGCAACGATGCAGTTTATTATATTGATGCGAACAAACGAAGCATTTTCCGTTTACATTAATTATAATGGATAGTGGAATGGATTAATGATGATATATACAACCTTATATAATATAATCTAGATAAGAAATGCTATGTACGAAATCAGAAATGTACAGAATCTACAGTAGTAAAATTAGATATAGAAGAGAAGAAATATAGCATATCAAACACAATACGCTGAGAATTCAAATGTCAACCATTTCACAAGAAAACTGAAAGCAAAATGCTACAGAACAGAATGTCAAATGCAATCAATTCAAATGAGACACAGCAATTGTGCCGGTATTTTTTTCGATCACATATGAGATACAACAAATGTACAGGTGTCCAGAGTAATTGACCAGATTCGCTGATTGGTGAGTTAGGTTACTCAACTAGTTGAAATAAGATCGACTACACTAAGATTTGAAGCTTTTCAAGTTTATGCAAAAAATTAAATCACTATTGTAACATGCATAGGTTTACCAAATTGGTTCATTGTTAATCGATGATAAACAAATTAACGAGACATACGATCGTATTCTTTGTTTGTCACATGTACTGTTGGACAGATAAATAATTTACATTATAAATATGTAATCATCTAAATTTATAACTAATGATACAGAGGGTACTTTATGATAAATGAATAATAATAGTAAGACATTTATTGATGAAGCTTTTACAGACTGTCTACTTTTTTCCTGTCTTTCACTTTGGACAATTCCAATAAATACAAAATCGACCGTATTTTTGAAAATGGAAAATTGTATTATAAAAAATTATGAAGAAAACTTAAGGAACTTTTATAGAATAAATAAATTTAAGAAACAAAAAAAAAAATGCAGATTATTTTAAAACACACACAGTTCTAAGGCAATAGTTTAAAATGTGCAAAAAGGGCTTCTTCATTGAATTAATTCCACTAAGTACTACTATAAGCTCATTGAATATTTTATGCATGCAATTCCAAATATTCATTTAATAATTAAAATTGCTATAAAAAAAAGGCATACTAAATATCCTGTATATGGGTGGTATTATTATGGAAATATTAATGAAAATGCTAAAGAAAAATAACCATTACTATGTTAATATTATGTTAATGGATAAAAAAAAAACATTGCAATTTTATAGATTAAATTTATGCAAATTTTAATTAAAGTTTTCAGTTACATGCTGAATATTTTAAAACCAGTGTCACGTAGTGCTTCTATATTTTTATAATTTAAATACTGGAAAATATAGGATCACATACATTTCTAACACTAATCATTTAAGCAAGAAGGATTCAAAATCTTTGCGTCAATTAAAGCAAAAACAGGGCTAAATAGTTAACAATGATTTAAAAATAATTTCTAATGGAAATGTTGTAAATTTTATACAATTCAATACAAATCAATAATATTTGTCATTGCTGTGTCATAGACAAGTTTTTTACAATTCCTTTTTTAAATTTTGGCGATAAATTACTGTCAAACTTTGTTAACTACCGTGAAATTATCATACCATAAACGTGACGGATAACGATCCAAAAGGACATAGTATTTAACATTGCTGTAAAAATTATTCTAGTTCCTGATTATAAATATAATCTATATATAAGGACACCGATGAAGTGCTTCAGAGATCATCTTTAATTTCAATATGCCATATTATTTTTAAAGTTACAAACATTAGTTGAACCGTATTTGATCCATCAGAATGGTAAATTTATCAGTTACTTAACTGAAAGTGTCGGGTCACTTGTGGATATTCAATTCAATTCATATTCAATTTATTACAAAATTAATAATTATTTTTATCATTACACAGTGCAGTGTTTATTAAGTTATATATTTATTTTAAAGTAAATGATGGGATTTTAGAATTATAAATTTCATTGGAATATCAGAATATTGATCAAAGTCCACCCCTAATTACCTGATAAATAGATTTAATTTATACAACGAGTGAAATTGATGTCAGAATATGTTGCTGTTCAGTGGAAAATTGGTCGATAACCAGTTGGTTTATGTGTGCTATAATTTGTTGATCACCAAGGTTTATTTTGATATTTTGGGTGTGTATGCTGGCAAAATGTTTTTTAAAGAAAAACGTCTACTGTATACAGGAATGTTAAAATATTTGTAATATTTTTAAAGACGCAAAATTGTGGTCGCGTTGGATCTTTTATCTAACTATGCACTAAAATGTAATTCTTTTATTTAAGACAAAACAGAAACTAAGAAATATTATAATATAGTATCTTATTATGTTCTTTATTTTTGGGATTAATAAATAAATATTACAATCGATACTGATTGATAACCAAATTTCTGAAATAGATAACTTGAGTGTGGTGTAAGAACTGGTGCGTAATTACCTTGTCGAATACACTATAGATTCAATTCAATTTTAAAACCAGATATTAGAAAATAACAGATCTGGTATAGATCTTGCACAGATCATATCATCAATAATGGAATACTATTTAAACTGATAACTATATTGTAATTCAAAATGTAAAATTTTGCATTATGGCGGAATTGATGAAAATTTTCATGTACATTTTCATGTAAAATAGGATTGTATTTTATGACCACAATTGTTTCTATACACCTTAGATGGTGTTATTATCAAGGTAAACACTGAACCACATAGTATCAGATAAGGTCTAATTGGCACTTTGAAGATCTTGGCATCACTAAACGCCATAACGGTAACCATTGTATAGGTGTGAAACTTGGAACGTGTGACAAATAACATCGTACCACAAATTCAAGTTTTCTCGTCATTAGATGCTTCATGCTGATATTTAAAATTATATTGTGTGTGAGCTGACAATTATGTACATTAGTAATTTTCATTGTACACATCGATCAATAAATAAGTTTCTGTATTGTAAAAGCAAATGACAGGATGTACG
>JANSTX010055487.1:0-10131 GCA_027564355.1 Penthetria funebris
TATATATTCATGCTGTATATGTTTGGGAAGATGATTTTAACAACCTGATGGATTGAAGCAATCATTCTAATGTGGCTATTTATCGTATGTCGACACGACACACAAGGGTTTAGATTTATGCGGGAACTGATGAGATTTATAAGAAAACGTGCAAAAGTTTTTTTCCCTTTTATATATATATATGTACCAATAGGTATATACTTTTTGCTGGACACATAGTTTTTCCTGAATTTTCTTTCTTTTTTTTTTTCCCATTTTGACATAGGAAAAAGTGTAATCGTATTAGAATAATAGGTCAATAGAGAATTATCAAATATATTTAAACCATTTTTTTTTTTTTACTATTCTTCCATTATGGATTAGGATTTTACGTTATTTTAAACAGAAAAAACAAAGGGAAAACAGCCAAAAAAAAAAAAAAAAATAGTATGAGAAAGGTGTACCATAGTACTGCGTTCTTAAATGGGAATCTTCCAGG
This sequence comes from Penthetria funebris, assembly GCA_027564355.1. NCBI lineage: Eukaryota > Metazoa > Arthropoda > Insecta > Diptera > Pleciidae > Penthetria > Penthetria funebris. The sequence goes on from JANSTX010055487.1 coordinate 479, forward strand.
GATACTGAAGATTACACATTTTACACACATTTTCGCGCCTATATCTACATTTTGTATGTATAAAATAGTATGGAAAATAAGAAATTCAGCAAAGCTTTTTCAAAAGATAAAGTGGAATCATAATAAAACGGAAACGTTTTTGCTGATGCTGTTAATATATAAAATTGTCCGCACGTGCTTTTGAATATTCATGAAGGACCAACCCCCCATCATCATTAGCCTTCTCACCACCACGTATATTATCCCTATATATACATCGTGTCTAATGTACATCTCGTATTGTACATATATATGTATTTGATCATATTGCCAGGCATCCACAACGTTCAGTATGTTAAAATATTTAAACAACTTGAATTCCGTTTAATATCTTCTCTTTACCAAAACAAAAAAAAAAAAAACAAGAAAAAAAAAACCTTATCTTCCTCTTGCATTGTATGATGATGATATTCAAATGCAGAGAATAACACTAACTTTTATCTTATTTATATTTATGGTTCCCAGTATACTAACCATTCATTTCAAATGTGTCATCATCACATCATTTTGTCATACTTTCTATTTCCGTTTTCCTAATTTTACCAGAAAATATCTTAAGATAATCATCGTCAAATTTTTAATGTATTATTCTATTTTTTTTTTTTTTTATGTATATCGAAAGGGACATATATTTCATATGCTGGTTATCACAATTAAACTTCAATTTAGATTCAGGTGATTGTTTGGAGTGAATGTTCAGAATGTCTGTTACATTAACGTGATTATCATCACATTTGCTTGGCACGCCGACATATACTTATAGATTTTGTTCTAACTATTGTAATATTTACAGGTGTAGTTAGTTGATCAATAGGATTAAACTATATAACTGAAAAATTCCTTTGAAAGAACTGGTAATAATCTTGTTATTGAACAACAGAAGCAAATACACAAAATTTTTTCAGAAGATCAAACGACGTGTCTTACGCTATGCCAAACAAATGAGTTTCAAAATAACGCCCTTTCCTTGCCCTAAAACTTGCGTCAGACATCAATAAATCATGTTCCAAGTCATGCCTATGTCATGCCCAAAATTATGTTCAAATTCATAGCTCAACGAATTCGTGCACCAATTCAAACCCCAATTCTTGTTACAATTCATATTCCTATTCATGCCTCAATTCATACACATTCCTCAATCAATGCCCCAATATATCTCTCAATATATGCTCCAATTCATGATCCAATTCATGCCACAATTCATACCCCAATTCATCTCTCAATTCATGCCAGAATTCATTCACCAATTCATGCCCCAATCATCTCTCAATTCATGCCTAAATTAATGACTCGTCATGCCTAAATGCATATCTCGTAATTCATGCTGCAATTTATGTCTCGTTATGCCCACATTCATGTCCATAGTCATTTAAAAATTCAGTCCCAAAAACATTTACCAAATTCATTCACTAGTAAATTTTAAAGATTTGTATCAGGAAAGCATAACTACAATATTGGGTATATTTCTTGTATCACATATAGTCATGGACTGTTTACATATAGAATTACTGCGAGCAGTTAATAGAAGATCTGTTTCGCATAACTACATAAGCGGGTATAGTTTTTATTTGAAATCGAAAATATCTGTCGAACGGTTACATTATAGAGACTGATGAACAGTGAATTTGTAGACTAAGTGCTAGCAGTTATTGTGTAGTCTATGAATATTTTTGATAAATGGAAGTTCCTTTTAGTCTTATTATTACATTATAATTTTGAAAATCTGTATTAGGAAAGGATGACCACAAAAGCATTTATAGTTATTGATTGAAATCGAAAATCTCACATTTTTGCCTGGAGTACAAGTACTTGCCAGTAACTTTTTATTGGGGTATATAACATTAGCATGAAGTTATGTTTTTCTGGTACAATTTTAAAAAAATTGTTTCATAATTTTAAAGATCTGTAGCAGGAGCGCATAACTACAAAACAATGTATAGTTTTTATTAAAAATCGAAAATATCTTTTATTGGAACCATAACAACAACATAAAGTTATGGATTTCCTTATGAAATTTATAAAAAATTGTTAAAATAGTGTTTATATGCATAATTTTGAAGATCTGCATCAGGATAGCATAACCATGTAAAACCATGTATAGTTTTTGTTAGATATCGAAAATATCTCTCGGATGGTTACATAAATGGACTCATGGACTTTATATATATAGACTCGGTGCGAGAAGTTTATAGTGCAGTCTATGCATTTTTGCATGGGCAAGTACCATCGGTCTTTAACTTTTTATTGGAACATAAAATTATGATTTCCTAATGCAATTGTTGTGACTACATGTATAGTTTTTGTTTGAAAATGAAAATATCTCTCGAACAGTTACATTTATGTAGGTAATTGTTTGTCACAAAAAGCCAACAGGATGTAAAGTGAAATTTACCGCTATTTATTCAACGATATGAATTTAATTGGTTTGTATTAAATGGGTTCTTTTGCTATTTTCTTACTTTATATTAACTATACTGTACAAATGGATACACTATGAAATGTAATTTCATTGTTCTCCAAATCTTCTATTGTATGGACTATGCCAGCACAACCAGCTGCCTGCCCGCTAACGAAGCAATTTTATCCTGATTATTTTCCCATCTGTATCCTTACACTAAATGTAAGATAGCTACGAATATTAACAGTAACAATATAATGAATTTGAAAAGGATTTTTTCTTTTTTTTAGTAATTTATTTTTTAAACAATTTTCATTGTCTCTGGTATTATAATTTTAGCTGCACAAATTATATGAAATGAACGCTGACATTGAATGGAATATAATTTTGCCAAAATAATGGAAATTATTTTCTCTAACTTTATTGCATTCTTCCATTTTCATTTTTCTATCATCAACAACATTACGTAAACCACATTACTCACGACAGGATTTGTACGTGATAAATAAAAGATTTGTATCTGTTCTTTCAAGAACCAAACTAGAACAAACTTATGTAACGTGTATTTGGCTTTGGTTTTTTTTTTTCTTTTTTATTTTGCTTGGTAAGATGTATCTTATTTCGTATTGTGTGGCACATATACGAGGATGTGTACAATATAGTACCTATACCCTGGGAAGTGGATTTGTATTTAATTTGTTCAGATTTTAAGGGTGAGATAATATCAAATTGTCATTTTTCTTATATAGTTTTATATTCGTTTTTTTTTTTTTATTTTTATCATGATATTTCACAGTTAAATGATATTTTATTGAGTGGGATACGAGATTGATGTTGACGGACGGATTGGGAAATTTGATTTTTTTCTTTAAACATAGCCCAATCAATGTTGTCAAATGGAATATACACAAACTTTGAAATGCTCATAATTATTGTTTATTTATAGATTGTATTTGAGTTAAACGCAAATTTACAGTTCAAGATGGTGTTCTAGAATCCTATAGGTAAAGTAATATATTCTCAACATTTATTGTGATTCAATACAGAAAAGCGTAAAACCAGAATATATGCTCGACTATTTCATCGTTTGTGTAGAATGCTGGAAAGTTTCGACAAATCGCCATGTCTAAAAAGAATTTCTATATTAATTTTAAATTTCTTTTCATTCAGACTATACTAGTGATTCATTACAGAACATTGTTAAACAATAGAAAATTGCTATTTCATCTTTTTCCTAGAATACTGGTAGGTTCCGCCATTTGTATAAAATATTACCATATCAAAAAAGGATTTCTAAAATAATTCTAAATTACTTCTTATTCAGACCATGTAATTCGTCATGCATTTTTTTTTTACTTGAACATAAAATGTTCTTACTGGATTATCTATCAAAGTAGATTATTGTATCAGCCTTCTGCGTTTTTCATTAGAACATTTCTCGAATGGAAACCTACAAAAACATTTGTGTAGGTCACATTAGACATCATGTCCCAGAAATGGAATCGACAATACTTTTTGGTTTAAACAATTTATTTATTAATATTGTAATGAAAGTGTATTTTGCGAGGTTGCTATTTGAATAATAAAATATTTACTTGCACTTTAACAAAAACTTTAATTTATCTTCATTCTATTCGACAATACAATTTTACTATACAAAAAGTTTTTATTTTCTATTAACTTATACTTCACTATCCACTTATTTTACTTTCAATATATCTCGATGTGTATTTGAATAAGCTTTATTTTCAAATAACATTTTCTTGTTCATAATGCCCTTATTTATAATATATTAGATTTTGTTTACATTTTGAACTTTCTCGAAGCTACCAGTTTATTCAAGCACCTTTTACATTTTTCTAGTCCCCTATTTTGTTGTGACTGCCCTCCATTGAATATGTACCGAATTCTTGAATGAGTACTATAAAACAGGTCCGTACTTATAACAATATTACGTATTTTAACGTCGAAATTCAATGCTGACCAATTTGAATTACAACTACTACATATAACAAAACAAACTTGAAATGTTTTAACAATATTAATGTTCTTCTAGTTTATTATCGATACGGTTTTATTGCTTTCATGGTCTCCTGATTGGAATGGCCTCAATAGATGCAGTATTGATCTGTATCTGTGGCATTACATTTTGTTCATATATTCTTAATAGAAATTTGTTTTATGTATACACTGTTGATATGGTGCCGATACATTTTCCACATCACACTATTCTGATACGTTTGAAATCAAACTGTGACAACTGTTTCTAGTTGGTTAATAGTTTAGAAACACCTATATATATATATATAGTACCATTGATGTTGTCTAATAAATAAAATGTATAAATCAATTCAAGAAAAGAGAATCTTATTTTTCTAATACATCCTTCAGGCACAACATACTCATCATTGTCAAACCAATGAAGAAATCATATGGGAATTTAACAAAAAAAGGTTGAAACGAGCAAAAAAATAAATAAATAAAAAAACGGAAAAATATATTTTTATTTTCCTGTGATTTTCACTCATCTCATCATTTTTAAAGCTTTGATTTATTTTGATTTTATTTTCGATTTTTTTTTTTTTTATTTTTTCTGCAATTCCTTTTGCCATTTTTTTTTTGTATATGTCAACGATTGAATTTGTACACCTTTTTAACGTCATCGAAATTTCCCAAGGAAATTTCCAATTTTATTGAAAAAGCTTGTTGTAAAAACAATTTGAATATTTTATTGAGCAAAAAAAAAAAAAAAAATGCTTTTAGGCTTTATTGAATAGAAATGTATATACTTAAAGGTTTTTTTTTTTTTTGCCAAATTTTTCTTCCTTTTTTTCTTTTGCTTTATATCCTGCAAAACATTTTACAGTAATAACACCAATAGATATTAGCATAATAATAATAATGAACAAAATGATTTGGTAGAAAAACAATTTTCAATTGAATTTAATGTAATATATAAACAGAACTCACTAATTATTAGAATATTAGCTCGTCCATGTAACTTGCGACTATATGGAATGATCACATAGTGAGTATGACCAAAAACATTGCAAGAAGACGTATGTTACTCTTGTATCTGTCCAAACAAAAATTTCCATGATATATAACGTAAATAAGACCCCTAATTTGGACACGATTCATATATTTATGCAGATGTTTGTGCGACCACCCATGATTTTCTCGAACAGATTTCAAAACCAATGATATTCCTGACGTATCAAATTGGTGTCCAAAACCATAATATATAATTTAGTAATTTAGCTCAACCATACATAATTAAAAATATTTTTGCGCATTTTAAAAATCTCGGTTCGAAGGACCATTTCATTTTTTAATACATGAAATTTACATCCTAAACCAATGTTTTTAAGCTTTTAAAAAATCTCGATTCGAAGGACCATTTCATTTTTTAATATATGAAATTTACTTTATATATTCTCAATTTAATACCATTTGTATGCATTTCAGTTGAATTCAAAACTCAAATAATAATGTTCTATAATAAATTCATTTAAACTAATTAAAATATTCACATGTATTTCTATTTAAATTTTATTAATAAGCTGCTCTTCCTCTTTTATTAACAATTGCTTTGCTATATATAGTCAGACATTCCTAAATTTTACATATTGAAGAATATTTTATCCATAAGATTATACAAATTCAACAAATTTATCATGTGGTTAATTAATCTTTTAGACAAACTTCTCGACATGGATGAATTTCCAAATTAAAATAATTTTATTGAAATTACAGACATATACACAGACGTATAAATGGAACTCCTATCAAACATTTTAATATGATGGTTATATAGATGAAATTCAGATGAACTATATTGTTAATGAAATTACGTTCACACATTATAATATAACAAAAAGATAGAAATTATATTTTAAGATTTAGATTGTGTAAACGGTAAATAGAATGGTAAAATGTAAATTTTGAACAGAAAAAAAACTTATATTTTACATGCAAGTGTTCGAGTGAAAATATTGAAAATTTAATTTTCCTTAGAATTTATTCGAGTCTGAATGTATTTACCATTCATTACAAATTTTGTTAAATATAATTTACCAATTCAGAAGAGTGTAACTAGTAGTTCTGACTTACGACGGGTCTGGCATTGTCCGATGTTAAAAATTACTTTTTATAGTCAACTTTCACGCTACTATGTATACAACAATATAGATTTTAAATCCTGGCCTTAAGTGTAAACCAACCGGCGTTATAAACCACCAACAAAATTATTTGAACAGACACAAAATCTATATCTTTAACCGTTTCCGAGATAGTCGCATTTTAAATGAAATAGATCTTCTGATCGTTATGATGTCCTGATACAAATCCAAAATCCTATGAAATGCACCAACGTTTTTCATAAAAGATAAAAAAAGGATTTCTCGTAATGGTAAAATACGTAGTAATGCCTGCTACATTTTATACAAATATGCTCGATAGTCTGCTATAACAATTAGTCTAAAAAGTCAAAAAACTCGTGCTGTAATAAGGATGTCAGCACCGTTTCTAACTGCAAAAGATGCGCAACGACTTTCTACATATTTTATACTCAGACACGAAATCTCTATCTTTAGCCGTTTCCGAGATAATCGCATTTTAAATAAAATAGATCTTCTGAACGTTATGATGTCCTGATACAAATCCAAAATCCTATCAAATGCACCAACGTTTTTCAAAAAAGACAAAAAAGGAATTTCTCGTAAACGGTTAGAGATAGAGACATGGTGTAAACGGTAAAATACGTAGTAATGTCTGCTACATTTTATACAAATATGCTCGATATTCTGCTATAAAATTTAGGTTAAAAAGTCGAAAAATCTAATGCTATAATTAGGATATCAGCATCGTTTCTAACTGCAAAAGATGCGCAACGACTTTCTACATATATTATCCTCAGACACGAAATCTCTATCTTTAACCATTTCCGAGATATTCGCATTTTAAATAAGATAGATCTTCTGAACGTTATGATGTCCTGATACAAATCCAAAATCCTATGAAATGCACCAACGTTTTTCAGTAAAGACAAAAAAAGGAATTTCTCGTAAACGGTTAGAGATAGAGACATGTTGTAAACGGTAAAATACGTAGTAATGCCTGCTACATTTTATACAAATCTGCTCGATATTCTGCTATAACAATTAGTCTAAAAAGTCGAAAAAACTCGTGCTATAATAAGGATGTCAGCATCGTTTCTAACTGCAAAAGGTGCGCAACGACTTTCTACATATTTTATCCTCAGACACGAAATCTCTACCTTTAGCCGTTTCCGAGATAATCGCATTTTAAATAAAATAGATCTTCTGAACGTTATGATATCCTGATACAAATCCAAAATCATATGAAATGCACCAACGTTTTTCAGAAAAGACAAAAAACGGAATTTCTCCTAAACGGTTAGAGATAGAGACATGGTGTAAACGGTAAAATACGTAGTAATGTCTGCTACATTTTATACAAATATGCGTTTTCAATGCCATATCACTTGATGAGTATAATTTAATAGTAGCTAAAGTTAGAGATTTCTCACCAAACTTGATCGGCATTGTCATTCATTAGAATGTTATACTTTTTGTCCAACAACCATAGTCCGAAATCATAATCTATTAAAATATTGCCCAATAGTACTTTCAAATTTTTTTCTTTGATGACTACTAAAAAATATTTTGTGCTTATTTTGGGGTATTGAAAATTATTATTATTAAATCTATACAAAATATTAAACATTGAATAAAAATTTTTTATACTTAAATTACATTTTAATGTAAATTTTCAATTAATTTATTAAAATTATATTAAATTGTAAACTTTGAATTACTTGTTAACCCTTTATTAAATCAACTATCAACGCACCCATTTCATTAAGTTCAATGTCCCTTGTGAATAATATTGTTTTTGGTTTTCTTTTTACTTTCCTTCAGTCGCCCTAAATCAACTACTATGGTTCTCTCCTTCGAAAAGGAAATAGAGATTGTATTTTTATTATTAAATGCATATAATTTTATTAATCAAAAATGCTACGTTAAAAGCCGGATATACGTGACACATCCTTTAAATTTTTCTTGCCATTTTACCTGATTGTATTTTTTATTTTATTATTGAAAATCTTCCATTTTGCGATTGTCAATGCCATCCAAATAAATCATCATTTACCTATAAATAATTTATAACCATGAAATATTTTCGTTTTTATTATTGAATTGAGGTTGTATGTGGTCATCGTTTACTACGAGTACACACATAGAAACAGGAGAATTATCGACAATTGAATCCTTCTCGCATTCTTGTCAATTTCATAGAGTTAGTTGACGCGGTTTCAATATTATCCTCCTCAAAATAAGAAAAAAATGTTTCTTCTATTTGAAATTCTAGAGTACACTTAAAAGGATACATTTTGTTTAGATTATTGAGAAAAATGTTAAATCCTTATTTTATAAAAATGAAAATAAAAATGTGAAAAGAAGTTTATTAAAATGTGAACAGTTTTTTGTGTTAGCATGCATTTGATAAGAATTTTCCAAATATATAAAACTGTAAATTGAGTTTTTTTTTTCTTTAGTTTTCTTCATATTATTTAAGTGAATTAAGATAACTTTTAGCAATGATAAGAAAAATGTAATTTTTTTAAAAACAAAATAAAAATAAATACAAAAAAAAAAAAAAAAACAAAACAGGACGAACATATAGAAAATCTGCTATATTGAAATGTGCGACTGTCAAAATCTATTACGTAAGAGTTTTCATTTACTATGAGATTTTCTTTTCATTGTACTGTGCGCAAGTACTAAAAGAAAATTCAATTAATGTAAAAATGGAAAAAAAAGGAAAATTGTTTTTAACTAAAATAATATTGTGAAGTTTTTTTTCTCAAGGGTTTTTATTTTTCTTTTTTTTTAAATTATCATCATCTTGGCTTGCGAGTCCTTTTTAAATAATTAATGCTAAAACTATAAAATATTATCCTTGATTTAAAAGAAATTCAAAAAATTTGTATTTTTCTTTAATTAATTGAAAATTCACGAATGTTAGATTGCAGTTGAAAATAAATGTGTGAATAATTTAAAATGTTTGTAAACAGAAAGAACATAAATGTATGAGATCCTTAAAATGTCCTTTATTCGTTTTAATTGATTAAAAGTGTTGTATTTTTTTTTTTTTTTTTTTTTGGTTATTTTCGTAACTATTTTTTAGGATG
>JANSTX010055488.1:2573-24200 GCA_027564355.1 Penthetria funebris
ACTATCATTGGTCAATAGACAAGGGACATTATCGAATGAACTACAATTGATAATACTTGTATAGATATTGCAATAATAAAGATGAAACTGACGAGCATATTCTCTGTGAATGCAATTATCTCGATATTCTGGACTTTAATCTAATCTAATGAATTATGTGACTGTGTTTAAAATGAATTTATATGATTGGATGGCCAAAAAACCTATTGCAATCATCTTAACCTTTACTCCACAAGGATGCATATGGCAGCATTTGTATGTGTCGTTTTTAGTACGCATGTAAAATCAAAATGTGAAATCAAATAACTATAATTTAATTTCAACAAGCGGTAAATATGGAATCAATTATAATTATCCGGTTCTACATTTGAATATTTAAGTAGTATAAATCCCCAGCTACTTATAGTTTGTTGTTGCAATGTTTTACAACCAGTTGACAAACACGACATTAATCACATTTTTATATGGTCTATTATACGTCATTACTGACATTTATCGTGACTGAGTTAAAGGTGTGACAACGCGTGAAGGTAAAGATGGGTTAAGTAACCTTGACGATCACTCCATTTGTCACCTATATATAGTGACACATATTGTAATGCTCATTTTTAATTCAAATAATTATCTTTTAATTACTATTATACGTCTGATTCGATAAGTAACATTTTCCGATTATTTTTATGTAAGGGTGTGAAGGTTATGCCCACACTTATTATAAGTTCATTAATAATAATAATTCAATTAGTATTTAGATTTTCCTTTTCTATACGATTGCGTCCATTTGGAAATTATCAAAAATGAACTGAATATAGATTGTTATTTATTTACATTGATTTGTCAGTACGTTTGAGAAATCAATTTTATCATATCAAATATAAAACCCAATATTTGTACAATTCAACCCAAATAAGAAGGCAAAAAAAAAAAAAGGAAATACTGAAAAACGAAGCAAACACCAAACCCATTTTTACATGAGATTTACGTACATATTATACATTTGTATATAGAATAACATAGCATGTAGTACAATATAACATATATACGAGTACAATATCGACTTTCCAAGTTCTACATTATTTTATTTGCTATATAAAAAGCCTCCTCTATAAGGTTCTATATAGTCTACAATGACAGGCGGCATTATAAAATGCGGGTTCTATTCTTACAGTTTTGATGCATTATTTTCTTCTCTATTCTCTATTAAAGAAGGTGTAGTGTATACGAGTAGAATGAATATTATGCATTATTTTTACCTCATATCTCGATTGCCTGCCAGCCTAGATTTAGGTCGAAAAGAATAAATAATAAGTATATAGTAAATGCGGCCAATGAATATTTAACAATGTAAAAAAAGTGGAAATATTTATCATATATTCTACAAAATATTCTATTGTTGATGATTGCCTATCCTATGTACACCAAATGGGTGGCATAGGGCGACATTACGATATTACTTTGCCATTTATAATAATATACATGTAACATCAAATGTGAGAACTCAAATAACTGAAATATATCAACTTGAAAATATTGGATCAATTTCAGAAGTATTGCATAAATCCTAAACAACCTAAGTTTTTGGTGAGATATTCTTTCCACCAGTCGACAAACACGACATTAATATTAACCATCTTTTTAGACTCGATCACAGGCCATTACTGACATATATCGTGAGCGAGTAACGATAGATTGAATAACCCCGATGATAGTCGGCCACTTTATTCTTCTTCACCATATACAGAACGTTTGTTAAGTTAAATTCTGACGTATCAAATATAGTTCATTTAATTTACCTTTAAATTATGCCAATTTTATCCGACTAATGACTTATTGATAATTTTTCTAGTCAGAAAAAAAGCCTGTAAAACCTGCTTTACAATATCTTATATAATAGCGGACAATGTTTGTACGAGTAAATGTGAAAATTGTATTTTTTACAGAAATACAAAACCATTTTCCCTGAATGTTTAAAAACAAAAAAAAAAAAGTAATAAAAAGCAAATTTTTTCATTTAAAATTAATTACTGTGAGATATTTCTATGTCGGTGATAAAGAAAATTCTAATCTAATCAATCAAAATCGGAAATAGATAAGGAAAACATGACACATTTATAAATACTATAATTTTTTCAAACTAAAATATATTAATATGTTTCTTTTGGGAAAAAATATGTTACATACTGTAATCTTCATAATTAATCCAAGAATTAGGGACGACAATTCGTAAAACAATGTTCCAAATCTTTAGATTGAACACTGTTTTAACACTGATTCAAAGTTAAGATGATGTAGTATTTCAATCGTCCTTAAAGCTACCAAATACCACCCATATTTAAATACGAAACAAGGAATAAAAAATAAGAAATTAAGAAAACGACAATTGGAAACTTGATGGTGGTGTTGTCAAACGATAGGCAAAGTATTTTTTTTAATAAGATGAAATAATGCCAGTATTATTGTCAATAAAATATGGCAGAAGAAAAATAATTAAAATTGATTAATACTACTATTTGATGACAGAATGATCTAACAATGTTTACCAACTATATATTCAATATCGTTACATTCTTACCAGCCAAGAGAATAGGCAGGATTTCGATCTGGTTTGAGTAATATTTAGAAATTAATATTGATTTTCATTGATTATTACTCGACACTATAGAAAAATGGGCGGTATTAAATTAATTGAACGTACGCCGCATAGACTGCAGATATACGTAATTCATTAAAAACATACATATCGAACTGCTAAAATTATGCTTCATGAGAAAGCGGAACAAATTAAACTCAAACAATATTGTTGAAAGTGGCCACCCTTACTTTTAAACATATGTTCAATAATCTTAATGAGAGTGAAAGGGGTGTGATTTGCAGATGATATTATTAGTGTCACCCAAACTCCCTGAAATGAGGAACTTGCTAACTGAAATCAACATTATTCCTGATGTGGTGATACCTTGAACATACTTTGTGTAGATTTGAAAAATTTAAGATTTTACAATGTATTACTATTAGATAAGAAGCTTTTAGGAAACTGAAGTATATTTACGAAGGAAACCTTCCAAATTTGCTTTAAGTGGAAGGCAATGAAGTGATCTCTGCCAGACATTGATATAATTAATTATGTGTTTAACGTATGGATTGGTCAACTGACAAGGGTCACGTTTAAATAGCGCGAATGTCTGAGTTAAGTTGTAATGCAGTTGGACATTATATATATTGATATAAAAGCGGTCATCAATTGATTTTAAATGTAATGAAATGGAGCTGTCGCGCAGAAATGAGTAGTGTAGGTTGGATTCCTATCAGATATGACTGATGTGATATCAAGTGATCAAATAACAAAAACATTTTGAAATTGTATAGGATCAATGTATTCTTATGGATATAAAATATTTCACATTGTACAATATTATGAATAAAATATAATTTATCTTATTTCATTTTTGTCAGAAAATTTTTAAATTACCTTATGCACTTCAACATTTAATTCTTAAATTTACTGTACATCATTCATTTTTACAAACGACAGATCTGGAACACATTCGATGGCGCATTGAATTAAGTTGGTCTACTATAATAACAAAGAAGACGAATGGAGTGGCCAAATAACATCATGGTCACTTTAACACATTTTTATCCACACACTTTTATGGTGTCACCGATAACCTTCGGTCACAATATATGTCAATTTCAGGTCTGAGATTGGTGTGAATTGAGAATCACTTTATTATTTATTTTACAACTGGGTATTCAAAGGTAACCGCAGCATGGTCTTAAACAGCCATATAAAATGAGAATATTTGGAGATTGACATAACTGTGATATTGTAAAATACGATTTAGACTGAAAACACAAGGGTAAATAAAAGACCCGGCGGTAATTCAAGAACAACGTAGCGAAGAATAGTAATTATGGAGTATCAAAAGATGAAGCTAAGTGTAGGTACTGACAACGCGAATAAAGTTCGAAATGATGACACAATCAGATGATATACATGGTCAGAACTGTATTAAAATGACGATATAATTATGGAAATACATTAAAATTTGTTGTCGCCATACTACAATTAACTAATCAGCCAATAAAAATGAATTTATTTTCAAAACAATAATAAATACATATTTGTCTTATGCCAAAATGAGTGTTATAATTTTCGTAAAAGCTTCCCCAAAAAATAAAAAAAAAGCTGATATTTAATCCTGATTAATAACATCATTTTACTTCGTGACAGGGATAAAATTAAAAACATTGTCCACATTATATATTATGGTTTTGGATTGTACTTAAATTATGTAGGGGTTTTATTTACATAATATTTACATTTTCTTAAATATATAGTACATCTCGGTTCGGTGAGCTTATAATTCATTTATTATTGTGATTGTAATGTTATACCATATATGAACTTATATGCAAATGATGTGATTTTATAGAATGTCCATATATATATACCAAAATCAACCACATAAAACCTTATGCTACCTATGGATTGTTATGGCATCTTCAATTGGATATAAAGAGACAGATAATATTTTGCTATTTTGCCAATTTATTTATTATTTAAAACGTCGCAATGTCTACACATTTGCCAAGTAATATATATAAGTTTATGCCATATGATTATATTCAATATATTATCCATAAAATAACGACATTCGATGTACATAAATATGTCGTATAGTTTTTATTTCCATTAATATGAGAGTATTTCACTGGATGCTGTGCTTTATTCATTCATAATCTCTTTATAGTATCATTCGTTTTATTCGAGTTTATTGTTATAAACTATGCGAGAAAAAAAAAACAGAAACTATGCAATCAATGTGTATTCAACATACCCACAAATTATTCAGTTATATAGATGTTGCAGACAATTTTACCATAATTATTGTAGAAAATATTGTAACAAGCGATCTGGAGGCGATGAACCGAATTGTCAACCTAAGAAAGTGAAACTGAAAACACTAGGGCGACCAGCAGTAGGTAATATTGTAAATTATGCATTCGAAATGAATTCCCAAGGTAGTAGCAGATGCGGCCATCTAAGAACAACGTATCGAAGAACCATTATTCAGAAGTCTAGTATCAGTTGTTCGAATTTTGAAATTTCGAACCTAAATTAACCAATGTCGCTAGACTGTCTACCTCTTGACCTCAATATTCTACTTCATTTCTATCGGATCCATATGATTATATTATATAAACAAATAATGTTTGATTTAGAAAATATTGACACACTTAAAACAAAGTACGCAAAGTGCTTGTGCTATCTTAAAACGCCCGCTACCAATTTAGTTTCAGATTATCAAATTAACTAGTGTGGATCAACTAAGATTGACATGAAATTAATATTTTGTACATTTTTTCATTGTGTCAAATCTAACGTATATAGTTAGAATTTTGGGAAACTTCAATTCTACTTACAAAAATACCGAATTATTGCTTCGTTATGAAACAAGACTTTATGAAACTGGTCACAATCCAGGACCATGACAATAAAATGCTCTCTCACAAAATCAAAACAAAGACTTGCCACATAATAAGCTAATATCAATTGCATTTTCGAACGTAGATCTACAAATAATCTAAATTTTTATGAGATTTCATTTCGACATCGCAAAACGTTCTCATAAACAGGCGAAGAAACGGATACAGATGGACTGACGAATATATAAGGACAGACAGAGAGACAGAACAACAGACAGACAAAACGGAAAAACAAATATAAGTGTATTATACCGATTTACGCACTATTCTTATAACTCTTGTCAGCGATAATCTCCAGAGTTTTCAGGGAATTTTACAAATGACGAATGAAGGGACTGACTAACATCAACCTATTTTTGTTTTTACGTGGTTTTATCGATATAACCGCAGGACTAAAAATTGATCTGTTTGTACACTTGATGAGAAAATATTTCAAAATCAAACTTGGTAGGTGTGGGTATTTATGCATCACGGTCCTTATTTTATTTAGCAGGACAATTATAATATATATTCGAAAATCACGATTAATGACATATGAATATCATTAATCGTGATATATAAACGCATATTTGAAACGGTAATTGGTCCAATGAATGTCGATATTTATAAAGTCATGATATCTTAATCGTCTTGCATGCGGTACATTAATATTAATCATTGATTAACAGATTAAACATGAGTGAACCCAAATGGCTTCCTAGATTGGAATTCACCAATCTTTACATATTGTCCTCGATTTGTAATATATGAGCGAATCCATGTCAACATAAACGAGTGTATAATGTATACCTATTGTCGCAAGTTTTTAAATAGTATTTGATGTGAAACTCTATCAAAAATCTTGCTAATATACTATAATATACTAATAATTACAAATGCATATAGAAAATATGAAGAATGTATTTTTATGTTAGCGCCATCATGTGAATTTTGCTTGATTTTTTTCTAAAATGTAATTTAATATGTACACATTAAAATATGTTGTTTTTTAAGTGACTTGTTTCAAATATTTTCTTCATTCATTCATCACGACCTTTACTCTGCACGGGTGCATAGAACAGGAGCATGTTGTTAAATTGCCATTGTCTGTTACATTAAATGTCAAATAAAATCAAATGGAAATAGGTCAATTAGATATGTCGAGTACTTGTGAATAATTTAGTAGAGGTGCCTTAATCTCTAGCTACCTAGTTTATTAGTGATATATTTTCCAACTAGTCAACAAGCACGACCAATACCAAATTGTTAGTGTTCATCACATGTCAGGAATAGACATTCACTGTGGTAACCAAATTCCTTCGTCGATCATTCCATTCATTACTGTTTCATTCAATAATATTCATTAAAAAAAAAAAAAACAACAAAATATATGCTTCCTTCAGTATTCTTACCAAATCTATTCCGGTGAAGAATTATTTTTCTGTTGTATTATTTTAAAACTAATAATCGCAATAATGTAATTAGAGAAAATTTCAAATAATTCGATTAAGTTGAATGGGTTTTGTTGAAACAATTTAAGTTTTATTTATTCATTAACAATTAAAAAAAATTTTAAGTTTCCTGTTTCAATCTATTCGAGGGCAAACGATGAGTAAATGTTGTAAACAAAAGGGAAAATTTAACAATTTCATTTTTCAATGACTTGTTGAAATTTTATTTTATTTTTTTTACTATATTTTCAAGTACAATTTTCTTTATAGTGTTAATATATACGGTGAGCATATTAAATAGTGTGGTAATTGTACATTTGTAGAATGGTTTACTTATTAGATATGATGATTCATAAATAGAAAAATACATTAAGCAAAACATTTGTCTTTAACTCTTTAAAAAGTAAATGATGGTATGCCTATTGTAGAAATTACAACGGTTTTGGCAATTCGTTTACATTGAACTATATAGTAACATGAAATCAACATGATCGACGAGATGGATAGGTTACTGAAATTACAAACGACCATGCGGTAATCTAATGATCAATTTTGGATTTTAAACTTCAACTTATTCATTGAGAATAAATTCTCTCCCAGGACACATATAAACGCGTCAAAACTATAGCCACATTGTTGTCAATCTAAACATTATTGTTTCAAAGACAATACTATTGAAGATGTATTCGTCGATGATATACTGCCTAAATTCGTCAATACAAATGTAGACGAATATTTAGGAAGTGAGTTGACAAGAGGTGCTGAAACAAATGTCAGATCATCCATATAAAAGAAGGCGGTATGTGTAAGTAGGATGGGCATTTGACACAAATTTCACGTTATATAAAATCGTCTTCTTTTTTACAATAAAGTTATCATTTATAGAGAGTTTTATTTCGGAAAGATTATTCATTTGTATACCAATGTATGACCGCGAGACTTGAAAACGGTTTTTGTCATTAGGTGCCTAAGACGCATAGTAGGTATTTTGTGGTCAAAAACATTATAAGAAGTTTTGTTTCTGTTGCTAATATTCTTGTATTCACCCTTTAATTTTCTGACAAAATTCTAAATTTTCCAATTTGTTATAAAGTTGTGTATCATAGATTTTTTTCATTTTACTTTTTTTTTTTGTTAAATAATTTACTGATTTGATTAAGAATTGAAGTGATTGTGTTAATAAAATTGTTACGCTTTCTTAGTAAGTCGCAAACTTAAATGTGTTGATAAAAACTGTAGCTGGATATAGTTGCTGTAGAGACCGGAATTTATTCTTTTGACATGTATTATAGTTTGTATATATATTAAAACATTCGCCCTTTCACAGTCCATAGAAGAAGATTTAAGTTAATCGACGTTTGATAACCGCATGTAAAATACCTACCAGGTATTAGAGAACAAGTAGTGTAGTCCCTTTTGAATCTTAATTTATGTGTCCGGTACGCAATCCTTTAGTTTCAATGTAATCTAATAAATAATTAGTGCGAATTTTTTTGAATAATTTCATAGAAGGTATATATTGGTCTACTGACTAGTTCCGGGTTCTTATCACATTTAAATATTGGTATAACAATTGCTACTTTTCAATTTCTTGGTATGTACACATTGCTAAAAGTTTTATTGGATATGAAGAATTCAGGGTGAGTTATGAATATTTTGGCGAAAATAATTTCTTATGGATACAGAAGTAAGGGTACACTGAGTGAAACATGCTTATTTTATTGCAAAATTGTATCACGCAATCAATAAAATAATATAAATAAACTGTAGTAAAAGTACATTGACTCTATTAGTCTAATTTCTTGACTAACCACGTATAGCACCATATGTACACTATTTCATATTTGACATCAATTTTTATATATTTAGAGAAAACTATCTTTAACATGAAATATCGTCAACATATAGTAACCATTGATTAGTCAGAATTAAGCCCACATTATTCTTCTTTTATTGCCGAAAAGAAAACGAAAAACTGCTTATATTACAATTATATAAATATAATCAAATAGTCGCATATATATGTTACAAATTTTACAAAGCAGTTTTAACAAGGTATATATGAATTTCATTTTTTTAATCAATAGTAAATGATTACATCATTTTCATAATACAAAAAAACAGTGAACATTACACGTTTATAGTCAATTTGTTTGACAATTAATGGCAGATTATAGTAAAACAAAAAGTAAAGAAGCATTTTTATAACAAAAAAAAAATTGTCATACGACATGTCGACACGTCTTCATAAAAGATTTTACATTACTCATCATTGAAATATAAGACCATAAAGACCATCATAGTCCATCGTAATTCAGAATTAGCAATCGCAAAATTATGCTTATTTAACAGAAAATTATGTTAATTGCTTCACTTTTTTCAAAACTTATTTTTTGTTTACTTTAGTATTTTTTTTCTTTTTATTTTTGTTCTTTCAGTTTTATTTAATTAAATTTTTATCGTTTCGATCTCAGTAGATTATAAAAACAATTATTTTGTAATTAACGAGTAAAAATAAAATGCTATTTTATATTAATTCTTATAATTTATTAAATGATTTAGCCAAATCGTGAAAGTCTACATATTAATTAATTACTGAAGTATCAAATAATCGTTATGAAGAAGTAGCAAATTTATGAGTTTACCTTATTTTAAAAAAAATAATATATAAAAACCTTCTGTGTCAACATAGACGCGGAAGTCATGCTACACGAAAAATTGCAACTTAAACCACCTGTGTTAAAAACTGATCTAACATATATTTGATGAGAATCATCGGTTTTGTTCATCTTATCCCATGTTTAACGTTAAATTTTTGTAGCATATAAATCAAGAATTTACTAAAAAATTCGTGCAATAGCAAAAAAATATACAACTAATATAACTGCGAATTTACCACCCACCATCGTATTTAATGGCAGATCTAATTGATACGAAATTAGAACGCTCGTAAGTAAATCGATGTACGTCTAATTCACTCAACTATTTGATTTTTTATTTTGACAAATGATACATAATAAAAAACGACGAGTGAATTAATGACGAGCAACAAAATATTGTATATATTATTGTAATCGAGACTATAATGTGGGTGCTATATGTTTTCTGACGAATAAAAGGTCAAGATGATGATTTAAAATAGTAATAAAAATTTAGCTTTTGCTATTCAAAAATGCATATATAAATTGTATAAAATTGATAAGTATATTTTTAAGATCATCAAATTTCAATTTCCAAGTATTACGAATATTGCATTCAAAAATGTCTATGCACACAAATTAGAAAACTGTGTAAATTCTGTAATTCAATTCCATAATATTGACCACAAATTTATCAACATCATACACATAATAATATAGCATAGATATACTTCATTTACTTATATAGCATAGATATACTTTATAGAAGGAAGGCATTATTAGCTATACTTTCTGGACAATATTTAACAAAAAAAAAAGTACGTGTTTCAAATTAGCATTACAGATTCAATGTGCAGAAAGTTTAAATAAGATGACAACACGCTGATAATCTGGGTGGATGAATACAAAAAAAAAACTCTAGAGTATAAGAATGAGGAAATATTGAATCCATTCATAAAATTTCGAGAAAATCTTTAAGGAAATAGAGCATTCAAGGAATTGATATTATTGAATATAGTGAAATATGATCGCAGTGTTGGAACAATTTTAATACTCAAGAAGAAGCTGAAAGAGAGTTTAGATGATATTATGTATTCTTAAAGATATATAAACGTTCAGGGTATATTTTTTTTTAACGGTAAATATATGATATGTCTTTCTTGTTTTCTCCTGTCGTTGGTCGTCAAGAAGCAATTTTTCGACAATATTTATTAATAGAGCATATACATTTGCGTTCCTATATAGATCTTTTTTCTTTTTTTTTTTTGTAACGACTCACTTTGTAAGCGAAGATAACGACAATGATGTGTACTTATGACAACAGAATTTCACTTATCATTTCAAATTATTTTGTAGAGCAGAATCTATATAACTTATTATATTATATTCGACATATATTTTAGAAATTCAGATTAATTGAAATCGAAAATACGAACTAGATTGTGTTGTGATGAAATATTATCAGAAAAAAATTGTTCCCCTTTTTTTTTATCCCCATCTCGCTAGAATTCATAAATTATGTTACATTTTACTTGTATATATACAAGCAAATCTAATCAACTTAAACCCAACTCAAAAAATAATGACTATAGGCATAAAAAAATCAACATAAAACACCCAAAATATGATCGTATGAAGTAAGAATGAGGTTCTGCATATTATTCATGTATATTGGATTCATCATATTTTGATACATCTATTCTTCCTATAATATTACGAACCAAATAAATTGAATTACATTGATATAAATATATATATTATATATATATTTAGTAATTAGCCTTATAAAAAGTATTAAATAAGAAATTCAGTAAAATTAGGTCATAAGGATATGCCATGACAGAAAAATCGAATTTCAAATTATTGTTGTGTGTAAAGAAACATGTGATATAAGAAAAATAGAAAAACGATTCGATTATTTTAGATTTTAAATCATTTTCAGAAATATTCAGTTAATCTTTTTTCAGAATTATAAACAATAATTGTATAAACTTATATAGATTCACCTAAATAGAACTAATTGATATTCTTCGCGAATAGTTAGTAATTAGTCTAGATTTCTTGTATCCAATGTCTATCATAAAAAAACAAATTGAAACAAAACGAAAAAACCTTGGACAGAAAAAAAAACCTAGACTATTAAATATTTATTTGAAATAATAATTATTGATTTTTCATCCACATTTAATTACATGTTATGAGTATAAAAATTATTTCAAAACGCACAAACTAATCTTATCAAATTTGTATTTTCATGGAATAAATTTTATTTTTTTTATTATGAATAAATATAATAGGTAAAAGAATAGATATTTTCGTTTTGTAATTGTTTGTGCATAGTTTATTAAAGTACAAACAAAAGCAAAGTTATAATAAATTGCGGGTGGAAGAATGAATGAAAATAACACAGAGAACCGTGTTTTGCATTTTGAAGAATGTATACATTAAATGTATTAATATTCTTCATTGAAACTCCTTGTTATAATATTATGTTAAATAAAGTGAGCTGCCTTTTCTCGGTTATTAGGCAGATGAACCTTCGTTGTGGATTCACATTTCTGTCGTTGTTCTCTGTTTGTTCTTTGTACATTCTTCTGAATATTTTATACATACATATATTTATATATAAATGGAATTCATATAAATATATATAAATATTCATACAATTTACAACACCCTAGTAATGATTAAGCCAGACAGTATAGCGTCAATTCAAATTACAATTCATAATATTGGAATGATTTTTTTTTTTTTTTTGATGAAAAGCTGTAAATTTATTTTGCAATGATAATTATACGAAAAAAGGAAAAGCATATTTTATTTATATATAATAATTAAAATATAAAATTACATTTTATAATTAGAGTCTTCGTAAAGATCGGTTTCCTTATTCTAATCATAAAAGAATGCATTATTGTTTTTATTAAAAAAAAATTATGTAAACAAAAAAAAGCAAAAAAAAATAAAAAATGATTTTTTTTTATGAAAAAATAAAAAAAATGAAAATCCAATTGATGACCTGGAAATATGGCAAATAGAGATTTTAATGCGGTAAAATTGAAAATAAAATATAATAAAAAAAAAGCATAAAACAACCCATGAATGCAAAATGAAAATCGAATTTCCAAAAAACAAAAAAAAAAAAACACACACACAAAACGAGATAAAGAAAAACGATTTTGATAGTAAGCACAAATGAAAAACAAAAATTATTCTATTTTACAAATAAATATATAACATGCATAAATACAGTAAAATACTAATAAATGAAATACAAAACTGAAATTAATTATAATATTAAATTAATGAAATCATCAATTTAATAGTACCAATACAAAACATAATAAACGTAGTGTGATTGTGAAAAATAAAAATGTCAAACCTCGTCTTGCGAAAGGTCGTACTCGCACAGCAACTTTTATTTTATCCGTAGCCATAATTGTCAACACTTTTTCCAATCACTTATCACACAATTATATTATTATACACTTTATTAATAAAATGTTCACAATTTTAACATTATTTAACCAAAACCATACATAATAAAACACAAATTTTTTTCACTTCACAAACACTACTCGATTTGAACAATTGACGCCATATTAAAATCTGTCAGATTTTTTTTTATTTAATGGAAATTGCCAATTTCACCTAGTGTTCGATGAATAAAGTATAAAAATTAAAATGATTTTATTCTTTTATTTGTTACAACGTGGCGCTTCATTTGATAAGAAGATTTGTTTTGTTGTCACATTTCCGGCGAAATTAATTAATAATTTTAAATTTCGGGTAATTTAAATTTAAATTATACAAAAAACCCTCATTTTATTTTACATATTTAAAAAAAATAATTATTAATCTTAGATATTAATTTAAAAGGTAAACAATGCATAAGAAACAAGAATTGTAATTATGTAAAGAAAATTGCGATTCAATCAAGAGTTGATAAGAATTAAATTATGCGATGAAACGAATTATTAACACCCGAAGAAGTGGAATTTAACAGACGATATGTTAAGGGGGCATATCGGTAATATATATAGAAAATCCAGTCATCCAAAAACAAAGTTTGGCAAAGAACCCATTAAGGAGTCTATAGTTCCAGTGATAGGGTATCGTATGATGTAAAATTACTGGTCAAAGATCGTAAACAACGGCGGTTGATCATTGAATATAGGTCGAGATAATAATTACTGCATCCATAACACAAACTTTTTTATCCATTATATGCATAATATAAGAATTTATATGTATTATATAATAAATTGGTGACGAATTGGAGTAGTCGACTATTATCGCGTGGTTACTCAAACAATCTTTACCTTCATGCGATGTGACCGATAACTTGATCACGATATAATGTCTGTAATGTCATGTGATCGATGCAAAAAAGATAGTGTTAATGTCGATACAATCCGCAATATAAATTATATAGTATATCGGTGCAGACTGAACCTTGTATAATACCTGTTTTGATACGGTATGATAAAAGTATATACAATCCGTTTACCAAACTGTTTATTTTGTTTTCAAGATTACTATTTACATGCTAATTAATTTTACCATCTAGAAACTAATTTTTAATTGCAAAAAAAATAGTTGTAAAAATTTGATCAAATTTACAATAAATAAATTACAAAACGGTTTCAATATTTTTCACCTGTATTATTGTCGAACCACATACTATAATTCATAAGATTCAGAACTATATGTAAGATCAGGTTACAAATATTTGTAATATTTCATCTTGTTTAATTTTAATGGAAAAACAAAAAACAAAAAATGATTTGTTAAATCTCTTAAGAATTGTTGAATTTGCAATTCTTATATTCTCGTGTATACATTAAAATTATTTAGTTGCAAATTTATTACAGAGCCCTGTACTTTTATATTAGAATATTTAGATGTGTAATGAAAATATTTAGTTAAACTTTAGTTACTACAATTTTAGGATGATTACATGACGGTTGATTATAAAAAATTATGGGTCACTAACCATAAATGAAAAGTGATTTCGAATATTTATAAAATTCCTATACGACCTATATATCCTATGCCTTCCCCCATAATCTTGGCATATCTTCCAAAACATTTTACTCACGGTGAAACTGTCTTGTTTTTTGACGCAATTCATCTGATACATCTGCGTCAGTACTATGATATTTATTTTTTACTTGTAACTTTACAACTTTACGCCACAAGGAAGAATATATAAAGGTATTGTAATGTTCCTTTTGCCATTTCTAATATTCATGTACATAAATATCCAGCGACCTATTTTGTTGTTAAGATGTTTTTTCGACCAGTTATCAAACACGACATTAACACTTTCTTTTTTGTGTCGATAACACGTCATATTACTTACTTGAGTAGTCTACCACTCCATTCATCACCAATAATCGTTAGAGTTTCGTACATTAGATTAATGTACCTATTATATTGCGTCTTATTCGATTGAAATATATTTTCCAATATTAGTATCAGGGTCAAAATTATATCAATGATTATGTAAAAAAAAAATAATGTATCCGGCAGTCTGCAATTCAACTAAATATATATGCTAAATTAATTGATACTGAACAGTGATTGATATCGATACAATAAGTAATAAATAAGAGTTTAAGTTATGTGTGGAATTTATTGCGTTTCTAATAACTTTATATTAGCAGCAAGAATAGTTGGTTTTCTGGGAATTGTGAGTTGTTATTTTTTTTTATATTTTTTATTAAGAATTATATATATTAAGTAAATGCAACAGGAAAGGAAAATCGAATTTAGATTACGCCAAGCTGATTAATGAGTATGTTATTGAAAATAGTAATTTGGAAATAGTTTATCAATGTTAATAATAAATCTAGTTCAATCAATATAATATGTATTAATTGGGACTAGTGTCCAAGATAGTAATTCATAACTAAATATTAAGAACAGAGAGTGTAAACCAATTTAAAACACTAGTTGTACAAAAACAGATGTTCATATTTTGTAACTAAAAGAATTTCACTAAATATCCATTATATATGCTTCCAAAAAACCGGGTCAATATATAATCGTGCATTATTGATGTTTTTTTAGTAGATTTAAACAAAAAAAAATTCACACGTTCTACATAAAAGTTAAAATACAATTGATGTACAATCATTGCAAATAAGAACAAAGATTTGTTGCAATTATGCTTTTCCATGTATACAATATCGTCTTTGAAATAATGGTTGACACCGAAATTAAGAACGAATTAACCTAGGGTTTATTATTATAGATTTCTAGTCCTCAATTAATTCCATTATTGACATTATTAACAGTTCTGATAGGATCTATATAGGGTATGTGTAAGATGTGTTTATGTATGACAAAATCAATCGATACGGATGGTAAAGGATGAAAGAGAGTATGCAAGCAAGAATCTATACCAAAATCACTGTTACATGATAAAACCTTGAGGCCCCCATATGCAGTAGTTTAGTAATATATGTACATTTTCGAAAATTATCTAAGATCTTAATTATTTTTAATTTCAGGCATTTGATTTCAGTTACATACTTACAATGTTTTTTATAGTTGCAGCACGTTGCAAAATTATGATAATGTACGATATTAATAATTTTTTTACTATTTTATGTATTATTGGTATTTTAATTAGTTTTATAAAATTGGTGTCCGATATATTTTTAGCTTTCGGTGATAAATTAAAGGTTACTTTTTAAAATAAATTTTGTTTATTCATATATTGCATTGATGAATTTCAAATTTGTTTCATTTCCATTTTCAGTTACACTCAAGTCACATCTTTTGGTGGTTGCTGATAAATGTGATAGTTATATTATATTTTGGGTCAATATTTGGGGGATGCATCTCTAAAATATATTCAATCAGTGATAATAATCTGTGTCTTTTTTTTATTGCTGCGATCTTTTTTGGTATTCTAATTATAATTATACGGATCTATATGGTAACATTCATAATCATATTCTAATTTAATTATACTTTTTACAGGAATATACGTCTATGTGCTAGTTTTTATGTACAATGTATATAGAGGCATTATTCAATATTCAGAATGTAATTATTAAAAAAAATGTATTGTATATAATTATTGCTGATACATCATCATATCATCTTCAACCTTTTAACTCTGTTTCTTATCTATAGGTAATATATTGTTCATTACATAATAATTATCACTTTAAATAACTTTTTTTTTCTTGCCTTATTTCATTTAATACAACCGGTCCTAAATATATTATATATTATCGTATCCAATTTATTTATAATCCTGTTTATTAACGTCGGACGTAAATAATTCAAATACAAAATAATCCATATAAGTAACTTGAATTACAGAAAGAAATTTACTTGTCTGTGTTAAAGAAATATATACCATAAGGGATATGTGAAATATTTTGTAAATATTATAATCCGGGTGCAATACGAAGTAAATTAAAATAACACCAGGGAATGCTGCCGAAAAGTGTTTAGAAATGTGAACTTTGAATTCAATCCAGTAATAATTAAGGGGAACTAAAGTGTGTGAATGCTGCCGAAAAGTGTTAAGAAAAGTGAACGTTAAATTCAATCCAGTAAAAAGTGGGAAACTAAAAGTGTGTGAACTGGCATATATTATGATGTCGACAATTCTGGAAAGCTATGACATACAGTTAGAATTCATATAAACATAATCCGCAGCCCAAATAGTTGATCACAGTGCTGAATAATCCATTACGGAAGACCTGTTTATATTTTTGATTCACATCCCGATATTTTGCAGTGATATATTTCGACGCTGTAATGCTAAATAGAATGTGGACAGTGTTCGGAGATTTTATTAAAACTAAAGTTGTTGTATATTTAATTATTTACATTTGAAAGTTAAAAAAATCCATTTACATTGAAATCCACAACCATATCGATTATAATATGATGACTTTAAGCATGTTCGCAAAACCCATTAGTTTTTGTATGAATTATTTTTGAAATTTGAATAATTAAATTTACTCCTTTAAGTAATTTAACCAATTCCTCTACCGGAAAAAAGCAACCTCAAGCATCATTTGGTGATTAATAATGTAGGCATTATTAATTCCACCCTCCCCAAAATAACATATTGTCAAAAGAGACAAATAAATATAAAACAAATGTCGTAAAAATATAAATAATTGCATTTTTTTGTAAGTTTTCTACTAATAAAATGACCTTAAAATTAATAATAATAGTATTTTTTATTATATTCGAAATAGTATTATCTTATAAAACAAGTAAGTAAAAATTATTGAATTTATAAGCTTTTAAATAATAATATTTTCGTTTTGTTTATTCTGTGCGATGTGTGTGTTGTTTTTTTTTTCTGTTTGTTTTGCTTACCTTTATCTTTTATAGTTACTCTACAGGAATTATGTACATCACATCAAATAAATAAATTATTTTCTGTAATCACAAATAATAAACCACTTATAACATTAGAGAATGACTCAGATTCGGCGGTCATCATTGAACAATCTTGGAATTCGTCAACATTTAAACGTTTCAGAAGTTGTACATTCAAGGTTGATGCTACAAAAACCCTTCGAAATCGAAATCGTGGTTTATACGCATCAATAAGACTATTAAAATTACGTAAATATCCAAATGATGATGATGATTGTACTGATTATATAAAATTTAAATTTGGTAATGATCAAGAAACAGATGAAATATGTGGTGAATTTGGAACAGAACTTTCAAATTATCATACGCAATTTTTTGATGATCCTGGTGGTATAATAAAGGTATCATTAAAACTTGATCATACATTGCCATTAAGGGATTTAGAAGATACATTAGAATTGTCATTAGTTTTTACAGTTTATGAAGGTAAGATGTAAATATATTTTTAATAAATTATTATTTAGTGTACTAATGTCTCAGTTGGTTTTTTCATCCGAGAGCTAAGAAAAAATGTCTGAAGTTCCTTGATGGATATCTAATCTTTATGAATATAGAATGATTGTA
Organism: Penthetria funebris; assembly: GCA_027564355.1. Classification (NCBI taxonomy): domain Eukaryota; kingdom Metazoa; phylum Arthropoda; class Insecta; order Diptera; family Pleciidae; genus Penthetria; species Penthetria funebris. The sequence goes on from JANSTX010055488.1 coordinate 21,118, forward strand.
AAATGTAACATCATAAATGTATAGAAAGAAATATCTTCGAATCAACATTCTTATCTGTATTTTACTGTAATCGTGATAGATGCTTTTGTTTTTAATTGCGACCCGCATTTACGTTTGTTGTACTTTGACAATGAATGTATTATATTAAGTTTGTATTATTAGGTAATTTATTTTATTTTTTAATGTACAAACAAATATTTATTATAATACAATTCTTTTTTTATAATGTTATTGTCAACATTTAATTTTGTCTAAATTTTTGCTTCAAAAAATAAGTTTAATATTTTTGATCGCATAAAATTGGATGAATTGTTTGTAGAAGTTAGAAGGATATAGCAAATTGAATAGAATGTTATAAATGAATAAGGATTTTGTTCATATAAAATATTTAGTCTTTCGATTATGTTAATTTGAGTATATTCTGAATCACAATATTCATTTTATTAATTCGTAATATTAGCAGTAACGTCTTTGTATGAAAAGAATTTTAACCGATTACTCATGAACGATACATTTGTTTTTTTTTTTTGAAAGATTTCGTTGAATCTGAACCGCAATATGGAATCTGTGTACTTGCTTCAAAATTCTATAAGTTTAATCGGGCCAATTATTATCAACTAACGTGCATTGAATATAGAATATTTGATCACAAATTGATTGAGCGTATAATAATATTTGAATTGATAATGTTTTTCTTGTCTCCTATAGCTTGTTATTCCATAAATCAATTTATGTGCATTCCCGGTGAAGAACGATCATGTATTTCAACGCAATTTAAACATGATGATGTTGTAAATTGTCCACCACCATATTGTGCCGATGAAGGACGTTGTACACCAGTAATTCCAGAAAAAACATCAAATAAATCAAGTATAGCCATAAGTGCTATTGCATCGTTAATTTTTACAATGATTGCCGTTGGTGGTTGTTTATGGGTTTGTTGGAAATATTGTTTTAATAATCACTGTGAAGGTGGTGTAAATGATAGTGGTGTTAGTCATGGTGGTGGTGGTGTTGGTACTGATCAAGATGGTGGCATTAATTCGAGTATGTCAACAGGTGTTCATTCTAGAAGAACAACAAGTGATCAATTGGATGATACACCGTCAATTGAATTGACAATAGCCACATCATCGGACAGTATACACAATTCTATACCAAGTGTTCCAACAATTGAGGATAAAGATTTACCACCGAGTTATGAATCTCTTTTTTCGGCAAAATAACCAATAATTTATCATATTTTACTCGTATATATTTGTAGTCTATAATCGTTTTTTTTTTTTTTTTATTTGTATCTTTCATCTGACTGGTTAGCCTCCTATTCGTAATTTTAACAATAAAAGTGTACTTAAACCTGTAATGTATATGAAACTCAATTTTTATTTATATTTAATAATAATAAATGCTTTGTAAATATTGTTAATTTAAGTGTAATATGATTTTGGAACACCGAACATTAATTGTGTTCAATCAAAAACTGTACATTCAATGAGAATTCAATTTAAAAAGCTTAGAAATTCACATCACATTTTTTATTTTTATGAACGTATTTTGTATTGAAATTGAAAATTTCCAAAAACTGCTATTGCACCAAATTGTCAACGCTTTAAAAATATTTTTGGAAATTGTAATAATTTGATATTTTCAATTTAAAATGTGTTTTTACTATTTTTGATTCCAAAATAATCGTAAAGTAATCTCAAGAAAATATTTATCTCATTTTTTTTTCTTTGTTTTATTTTTTCGAAATGATGGCACTAATTTTTTGGGCATCTATTTTTTTAGTTTTTAAAAAATACTATGTTTATTCTTGAAGAATAAAAATATAAAATAGAATTTCTATGATTTGATAATTTAAATATTAAAATATTGCTAATACCAAAATAAATATTGTAATAAGCGATAAATAATTAAGTTTTAACTTTTACTATATTCGTATAGTAAGTACAAAGATTATTTGCGTTTTTAAAGCTTTTATATAATAATTTGTTAAAAATTTAATATAATTTAAAAAAAAAAGATTATAAATTTATATTTTAAACGAATCGTTTATATTTATTTAAATATAAACTCTGACAATCTGAATAAAACTGCACAAATGATAAATAGAATACAATGGGTAAAATGCCTCGAGAAATTGATTCCTTGAAACACAAGACTTTTGTGGAAATCATCATTTATTCTTAAAAGAAAATGCAAGAATTTGAACAAATTAATGATAACGCAAATGAAATGTGCCTCAATAATTACGATCTATTTAAACATTAGAAGAAATTCCATATGTAATTAGTTGTCCACGATTTATGAATAAACATTTGTGGGATGACGCTAATTGTAATCTAATCACTAAAGTAAATTGGTTTTTTTTTTGCAAGTTACTAAAATCAAATTCAAACAAATATGTACTAATCAAAAATTTCCAGAAATAGACTAAAGTAAAAAGAACCCACATATTTCTTATTAACAGAGTATTTGCTTAGTTGTCGCATTTATATTCTGTTTATTATACAATTGACCGCTCATTTTTATGTAACTTACGATCTTTTTTCTATTTAAGGCAATAATATAGCTCCTATGACCTCTAACAAATCAAAATAAACATACGTAGTACGAGTATTATATAAGAATTGAGGCTTGCAAAAAATTTCATTTTAATATGTTGAAGTGTACTCAAGTTATCGCGTACCGCACAATACTTTAAAATGCGAAACAAAAATTCCAAATATAATGACGCCAAAATGTCTCTGCAGTAATTCGCCATAACAATCGCTATTGAAAATTTTCACAATGTGAACCCCAGCAGAGGTCAAGTTCAAGGTATCAACAAATACGTTAGAAAAAATAAAAAGAAAAGATTTATCTTTTAGTATCCTCGTGCCTATCTTGTTACACTTACATGAGCATATAGTACCGTTGCACACAATTCTATATTATTACTTGTTTTTTTTTTCCCATTCTCTATTTTTTGTTCGGTCTTTCAGCTGTTGCAGTTAAATGCGGATGTAAATAAAATAAATAAATGGTGACATTACGTCTACTTCGCTGTAACACTTTAAAGACATTTTGTCGCCATAATATTT
>JANSTX010055489.1:0-10130 GCA_027564355.1 Penthetria funebris
TTGGTTAATGTACTCAATCATTTTGTTATACAAATAAATGTCATTTTCAAGCCAAAAAATCGACATTTTCAATGCAAGGTCTTATATATAAATTTATTACAATTAACCCATTGCTGTAATAAAACTACATGATCGCAATTACGGTTTTCAGTCTAGTAGCTGAACTGGAAATTATTATGACCTATCTGATTGAAACTTTTTTATGTAAGGCAATATACAAATTATAGTTTGTCAATTCCACTTAAATATCGATATTATGGCCAACAGATTATGTAATGGAAAGTTTTAAAGTTAAATACTAATGCACTTATAGTACCGCTCGAAACATTAATTTTTCACTAGGATTCTCAAATCATTTAACTATTATTAATTACTATTAACAAGATTTTATCTTCTTCAATGGTAATGTAGATGATCAGCTGAAAATTCTGATTTTGGTTGTTAAATGCACAACTACGTTGTTTTTCGAACTGTGTGTTATTTCTAATATTCAAAATGTGTAACAAAATCGGATAAAAAAAATGGCACCTCAATGAGGGCTAAAATATATTACTGTATTTATGTCTATAATATTCTCTAAGTTCAATTATCAATTCAAAATTGAATCGTACGTTTCATATGATTTTTTTCAATTTTCTACTTTTCCTTAATTTTCGTTGTTTCCCAATTTCACTATACCTACATTCGTTTTTTATGTTATATATATTATGTACATTATATGCATTAAATCATCGATTGTATTCCAGATTAGGTGGGAGATATCCTTCAAAATCCCAACAACAACAACAGAATAATAGTACAAATACAAGTCATTCCCATAATAAATCAACGGATAGCGGAAGTTCAAATATTGATGGTGGTAGAAGGAATACATCATTGCCACAATCGCAGTCACAGCAAGCAATATATTGGAGAACACACGGAAATAGTCTGGCTGAAAGGTAAATTTGATAAAATGTATTTGTCTTATTATTTTATAAAATACATTGTTCCTTTAAATGGTTGAATAATTTTTCAAATTTGAAATTAGATATTCTAGGGGTGAATTCTATACGTGAGTAAGGTTTTAGCATAATTTATATTGAATGAAAAAATATATAAAGTAGTTTACATTCTTTTAGTTTATTGACATATTGACTTATTATAATAATTATTGAATGTCAATAAGTTTTCTAATTACAATAGTATTAAATAGTCACAAAAATGAAACTATGAATTTTCTTATTCACATTTTCGTTTCCCTATTATTCAATTACAACATAGGTTACAATTCTGTAATTTATGATAAATTATCCATATTCAATTTGTTCGGATTAAGGGTTGCAAGTGATCACGAGTGAATTGGTCAAATATAATTATTGCTTCTCCTGACTAGGTGGGAAAATCACACTGAAATCTATTACAATATATATGATATTCTATTTGTCAAGTGATCGTGACAAAATTGTGTGGATCGATAAAAAACATAGCACCAAGAATATTTTAACTTTAACTATTATGCAAACAACTATTCATTAAATATTTTCCATCACAAACATCACTCCACACTCGAGCATACCTCTTTAATGAAAGTTCTCCGTCACATTTGATCAACCATATTTCTTACTTTCCTTTTTGTTTCAGTCTACCGCATATCTTATGATATTATTGACAGGATGCGTTAGTGTATAACGAATCTAATTCCATAACAATTATTATTATATTAGGCCCCATTAGATCCTTAATTTGCGTCTAACACACCAATTGACAACAGTTCTGTTCTCAGCCAAACACAAGTTTTCCATTTTGATTACCAGTCCTGCTTTCAATTCAGTTCGAATATAATTGGATGATCAACCTTCATCATTAATATCACTTTTACCATTTCTGACATAATATTATTGAATTTTATTGCGACTAGACTTGGAGCAACATGTTGAAATATTCATGAAGCAAGTCTTTTCTCAAATTTAGTCTGATCAAATTTATTCCCAGACTATTCAGCAACTCGTCAAAGTACTGTTCGAAGACACGCATTTTTTCATACTCGAGATATCAATTTGAAGCATTTTAAGGAGTAACTTTATTAAGCTATTCCTATACTTGTATATTCTAATGACATCCTTGCTACAAGGTCTTTATTTAAGGCTAATATATTGGTTGTTCGCTAATACCTCAGGCTCGAATAATCGTATATGAAGCACTTTTCTATTCAATATGAATTTAGACTTTAAAAAGTCACCTGCTTCTGATGAAATACCGAGCACAGTTCTGCGCAAATATATAGTATCATCGACCACTTCGCTTCATACATACGACACATATCACCTATACACTAAAGTTAACTACCGGCGGTGCGGACAGTGGCAAATGTCTAGCCTATTCCCAAAAAGGGTTCAAAACGTATGCAATAAAATTACAGATCTATAGCCACTAATATAATTTTTAACGAAGGTCTTGGAAAAATTTAACACTTGAAATAGTAGATTTCCTAAGTGATTTTAAGTTTCATCTTTTTAAGTAAATTCTTCAGATATTTCGTATACGAAATATGCTGCATAAAACTTTGTTCCCCTAATTTCATACGAGAAGTGTTGACTTTAATCTTTACACACGTGGTACGCGTATGAAGAAAGTTTAGTTGATTTTTTCTTGTATAAAATAACTATAAACTCATGGCATAATTACTTTATTGATGATATTTTTACAAAATGTGCTTCATTTTCATTTTTACCAAAACATTGCATGTGTATTTGTTTCTAAAACTAAATAATATCTTAAGATTTTTTAATGGATTTTGGGAGTATGTCAGTGCTGTATCTATAACTAAACCCCATGTTTATAAACAAGTTGAAATTAAACCATTTCAAAATAATGCCGCCATCACTTGTATCACTTGACATCATTTTCACGGAGTTATGGGCATTTTAAAGGGCAAAAAATGACCATTTTCAAACGCGAATATCTCGGCTCCGGAAATCCGGGAAACAGAAAAAGGTGGCCTAGTAACTATTCAAGGACTACATGTGTGCAAAATTTCAACCCGTTCGGAGCATGTTTTCTTTTTGAACCCAAGAGTTACTCCTTTGTCTTTTTGACATGCCAAAAAAAAAAATCAAGAAGAATTCTTCCATGCGAAAGTTTTCCTTTCTAGTGGTTTGTAGTTGCATGTACTAAAGAGACATACAACAACAAAACGTTAGAAGGGACGACTTGCAATTTATTTATTTTGATGATGTACTACTTTAATTGTTGCACTGAAAATGCATAAAACATAATTTCAATTTTTACCAATAAATTGCTAATTGCTTTTTTTTCTATACAAAAAAAATATAATTTTGCAAGCAGAAAATAAAACACTTTTATTGGAAAATAGAAAAGATGGACTTGTTTTTTTGAATTTTCATGCAGATTATAGAAGTTTTCCATAAAAATAAAGTGTTTTTAAGTTCAGTAGAATTTTCTGAACAAATGGAATAACAAATTGTTGGAGAATTCCGGAAAATATCGGAAAATTCAACTTCTATATCTGACGAGCTAGAACAAAACTTTGTATGGGCGACTTGCACAACTTTTGGAGCTTCCCATATATTTCAGGTGTCTAGCACTTCCGGTTTAGGAGATCTGTGAAATTTGGCGCCCATTTTCCTTAAAAAAATTCTTTAACCCTAGAGAATTTTCATGATGGACAACATTTAGGTGCACCAAGTTTGTTCCTGATATTTTTAAATTCGATAAAAAATGGTCGAGTTAGAGCAAATTTTCCGATTTTTTATCAATGATGCCGAATCGACTTTGACGAAATTAATCTCCTAAACGATAAAACACAGAATTATTATTTGTATATCGAAAATTAGGAACGATGGTCAGAAAAAAATCATTTTCTGGAAATTGGAAAATTTTGTTGGGAAAGTAGGAAAATTGCCATTTAAAATATTCGAAAAATCAAGTGATTTGCAAAATGGAAAATCTTACGGAATTTTGTATAAAATTACGTCTTTTATTTTTTGCCGATATACAGTAAAGCCATGCCAATCCAGGACCGTATAGAAAGTATCGGAAAATTTAGAGTTTTTATTTTTAAATTTGCTTTTAAAATTACTCTGTAAATCACTTTGGAAATTACAGGAAAACTAATAAAATTTTAAATATATATTCTAAAATGTTTTAAGTGATACGGACACTCAATTATATCGGTAATAGATACATTGACCTAACGAAAAAAAACTCAATTAAGGTAACAGTGTTGTAACGAGAAGTTCCTCTTCTTAAGTAACGTAACGTAACGTGATTTTCTAAGTAATGTTGGACTCAAACTATAAACCTTACCGAATTCCATCTATGATATTTAAACATCGGTTGTAAATCTATTCGTCTATTCTTGTAATGTATCTTGTATGCTATCAATATTTATTTGCTGCATCGAAGCAATTATATTATATTCTTAATCATTATCATATTGACTTTCATTTACGCGAATACCAAACTCTTTAAACGTGTTTCTTCGCTTTTTTTCCTGACAACAGATTCTGCTATTATTATATTATGCAAAACTTCAATTCTGTTTCTGCATCACCATCAATTGTCACAAAACTTTCGAAATATTTCAAGTGTCCTGTCATCTACTTTATCTATTTCCTCACCATTGACACTTCCATTTACTTTATTAAATACTTACCCCAAAAATTCGAATATCATATTTTAGTGCTTTGACTTTTTAATGGATTATATTTTTGATATTTATGCTTGATGAAATTATGCCCTATAAAGATATAGATATTCCAAATTTAAGAAATACCTTATTTAAATCATGTTTGACAAATTTTCAGTCAATGTCAATGAACAAATATGAAAATAAATTCTTGGTTTACTCAGAGGAAAATTATTCTTCTTTCAAATAATCTTGTAGATTATACAAAATTGAATATGTAAATTAGTATTTTCGGGTCTATACTATTAAATGTAAATGAAATGATGTTTATTTTTGAATTTCATCAAAGTTACTATTAATACATAAAGTATTTCATTATTTACATACGAACTAACGCCTCTTATAGAATTTCAAACTACAAAAAGATAGGCAATATTATGTTTTATATATATACATAAAATCATCAAATATTTTCGCTCATTGAAAATCCCTAATCTATTTGCCGAAAATAAAGAACTTGTATATAATATAAAATATCCTTACATTTATAATGCAGCAGGATATCCTTTTATGTATTGTATATTTCTATTTCCGTGTCTCTAACTAAATACATACAATATACAAGCAGGAAGAGATTTTCTTCAAATATTCATAGCATGCGAGTAGAGATATATGTACATGCATAATTAGTTAAATTATGTGATTCTTTCAATTATTTCACAAAGAAAAAATTTCAATAAACAAATTTATTCTATGAAATATATTCGTACTAATGTAATTAATTTCAATTTATATTAATGCAAATTAGGGTAAATTACATTAATAACAATCTGTATAGATGATGATTGAAGAGTTGTTGAGTTTATTTTACATTTTGCATTTTACCATATAGAAGGGAGTATGTTATTCAAACATGAAATGATGCTCGCCTAGTATCTGTGCTGTTTTTTAAATAATATGACCTGAAATCCAATTTTAATAAATTTATTCCGATATCCGGGCCTCACAAAAATATCTGTTAGTTGTAAATAAAAATATTAATCAACATTTTTATTTACGGAAACTATAGTTTCAATATTCCTGATCGCCTGCTACAATTTGAACATTTTGAGATAATCTGTTAAGACGTAAAAATTTGTTTTTTTGATGGATTTATGAATGCCTAGTACACGAGCCAATTTTTGACATAAAAGAACACATTTTTGGAACACACACACATTCGCATATTAAAATCTATTATATTTGCGGTTCAGAATTATGCTCACCTGGTAGTTGTGTTGATTTTCAAATAATTTTATCAGATTGATAGTTCAGATAGTGTTGTTTTTGCCTCAAATTTAATGGCATTTGGTTCTCTATCGTTTTCCATTAGAAATGTTATTTTGTTTCTATCTCTAACTATAATGTGTTTCTATCTCTAACTATAATGTGTCTACTATTTTTGGTAAAATTCAGCTCAGATTATAGAAGTGTGGTACTACTTTTTAGAAAAGCAACAAATAAAATCGAGTGCTTTAAAAGAGATTATAACTAAAACTAAGAATATTAAAAAGGCGTTTACAAAATGTAATTATAAATATGTTAGTACCAAAATATGGTCAATTTCAATTTAAAAAAATGGGGAATTAAATTTTCGGCAATTTAATAATAAAAGGCATGTATTTTGGAATCAATTACATGAAAGTTTAATTGTTTGAAATAAATTTCATAGAAGGCAGAAAAAAATGAAGATTTTAAAAAGTCAATACTACAGTATTTTACGAAAAATTTGTGAAAATTGATAATGACTATATCTACCAAGGCGTAAACAAAAGTTCATTTTAAAAATATTATATACTCAAAATTATTTTGATGGCGTTGTTTAAAAGGTGTGGTCAAATTCATATTTAAATATTGAAAACTCTAGCAATTTATTAAGAATAATTAATAGATGTTTGTAAAATGACGTTTTAAAAATGTTAGTCCCAAAAATTTTTAATATAATGACATTTAAAAAAGGCATTGTCAAATTCAATTTTAAAAAATGGGGAATTAAATTTTCGCCAATTTAATAACTAAAGGCATGTATTTTGGAACCAATTACATGAAAGTCAATTTAAAGTTTCATAATAATTTCATACTAACAACACACAGACCTGAAGTCCCATTTTATTAAATTTATTTCGATGATTACGTTGTCGGCAGTTTATAATCATTTATTGTTGGTCTGAGTGGGTCTAATCCGTAAATTAAATTTTCTTCGGAATGCATACTACGCTAAAGTATTGCATAGATGAATTTCAAAGCTAAGTTCAATTATTTTGATTCGTTTTTCGATTGTGTGTTTTAATTAAAATTCTACAAAATCTTGTTTATAAAGTACTGAAATCAAATTTTAAAAGCAAATTTAAATAAGAAATGTATAATGAAATTGTAACGTTCATTATGCACAATCCTGTATGTATGTAAATGTGTTCCTCAAATGGGATTCTATGAATTTACGAATAAGACGCGTTTCGAATATATGGAATCAGTTTAACAGACAATTCTATTAAAGGAAAGAAAAATTCTAATAAATATGGTGAAAAAAACAAATTAAATATATGTCTTAATTTATAGTTATTTTGGTTCCCATTAAATGTAACATATATTAGAAACGGCAATTTGTATTTTGTCAGTCATCCTATAGATCATTTTATCGTTTTGTCATTTTCAGATTCAACCTAATATTTGACTTAAAAATATAAGTAATATTTTTTTCTTGTACTAACAGAACTATTTTGTTTCTATGATTACGAATAGAAAATAATCGTTTTTTTTTTTTTCTTTAATATTTAAATTCATTAGTAAGCTACCAATTTCTTTTCAATTTAGTGTCAGATGATATTTTACAATGAACCTCTATCTTTTGGCGTTCACAAAATATATTTTTTTGTTCACAAAATGACATTCAAACAATCATGGTCGCCTGATACAACTCGTTAAAGTATAAACCAAATGAAAATTTGTATTAACATCACGTAGAAAGTCTACATTAATTAACTTGACACAAATGGTAAGAAATGTTAGGAAATTGTTTTTAATTTAGTTTATATTATATTAGGTAACAATTTGTAAAATCAATAATTTTGAAGATCTGTATCTGGAGATCATAACTACACAATCAGATATAGGTATTATAGAATATTCAAAATATTTCATGAACGATAAAATATTTAGACTCGATTCCTGTTGGAAAATAAACCACATAACAAATTGTACCATTCTGTGTAATTACAAATGATTTCATTTACCCTAAGGCGGTCAGAATATATATCAATTTTTGTTGAAAACATTCTGATAATCATGTTTTCCTATATATATATAGTGGAAGCAATTTTCATGTCTATTTGTGTAATACTCGACAACATACACAATGAAATAAACCTCAACTTGGAAGTTTAAGTGTATTATAGAAAAACGCTATCAACTTCAAATCACTTTTTTTCCGAACGTTTCGTTTAAAGCATTCAATATTTCTGATTTTTATACATTGTAAGTATTTTTTGTGCTCCAATACCAACATCAGCTACAAAGTTTAACTCCATATATGCATTAAATTACAAATATTTGGTTTAAATTTAATTATCAAAATATATAGGTATGACTTCGTCCATAGTATGTGGATGGATAGATAAATGAGGGATGATAAGATTGGATTTATAGAAGTTTTATTTACCTTTTATTATATTATATAAATAATATCTTTTGGGATAACTTACAATTAAATCAACCAATAAAGTTTTCCATTTAATATAAATAAAATAAATGTAAAAAGTTTTTCCAGTATACAAATCCAATCGTACATATTATACGAGTATATATTTATATGTTTGACATTTGTTCACTGTTAATTTTATTTAAACCCAGAAACGTTCCGTATAAAAGTAAATTTAAAATTTTATTTAGAAAAGGATAATATTGAATTTATTGAGAGGTATGATAATGATATTTTTGTAATACATTAATCAGTATGCTTGGTGGTATAAAGACAAGTCAACTAACAGTCACCAGCATCTATTGTAAAATTACTGCCATTCAGTTGGAACATAATCAGACAACCACATTTCACCAAAAATGAAACGAAATGTTTGAATTCTTGTTATGTACGATCACTTCTTCAAGGACCATAGTTTTTCCACCAGGAAAATTTCAGTTGCAATTTTTTTTTTTCATCAGGAAAATTTATAAATGTGTCTTTGTATTTGAATTTAAATAATTATTTATATTATTTGCAATTTTTAATTGCTTATTCGTTTGCTTTCATTTAAATAAATTTTGAAAATATCATCTCATTAAATTATGCTAATTTAAAATTTCATATGAAAAGTTTTTTAATGTTTGAAAACTTTTAAGGTTTTTGTTTATATATTTTTTTTTTTTTTTTTTAAATATGGAACCCCTTTTTGCGACTGTACGTACGGATTACTTAATATTTACTTTATATAAACATATATAGTCAAACCAGAATAATAACAAGAAAATTTATGAAAATATGCGGTCATCTTTCTAAAATCTACAACAAAATAGAATAACTTTTCGGTATACTTTAATAAAAGTTTGTTGTTTTTTAGCTTAAAGACAGAAAGAAGAGCTTGTAAATATTTTTAAGCTTCCATATGCGAGTATTATATAAATAATAGAAACTTAAATATAAATAATTCATTTATTAAAGTTAAAATGTTTTTTTGTACGAGATTATGTACTAGTAAACGTACAAAAAATTGTTGGTATTCTTCTTAAAATTGGTTATTACAAAATTTTATATTACCTACATGTTGGTTTTCATTTTAAAATTCAAAACCATTTTTAAATTACAGCAAATGCCTTCAAAATGCTGATTTTTTGCCAATCTGAAAAATTTTTTTAAGTGTCATCTAGAACAAATGCACTAAAAATGTATAATATTTTATTTCAAAAAGAAAATTTGTCACAAGATATTATTTGTTAGCGTCCAATTTTCGCAACCGTACCAATAGTACATATCACTACAAACAATTAGTTTTAAAAGTACTGTTATTTTGTTCGACAGCTCTATATTAAAAAAATGTAATGTTTTGACAAAATTGGTTCCTGTAGACGTTCCAAATTATATTATCGTGTTTAAAACATTAATTTTTAGATCAGTTTTGTCCAATTTCACAATATAGCTCGTTTTTTTACAAATCATAATTTTTTATTCAAATTCATCAAATTTAAAAATCTTTAATTACATAAAATTTATTAAAATACAATATTTACATATTGTGATCGATAATCATTTAAGAAGTAATAACGCATCGCACTGTAATAATTGCAATAAGAATTGAATCTGAAAAAGGATTAGTTAGAACCAGTTTCTAATGTAGCTAGCATGTATTAGATGGTTCTTAACATTCTAATATATTGGTCGGTAACTAAGTAATTGCGGATTTTATTTAAAAAGTAAAAGACAATTTTTTCATGGAACAAAGTAACTTTATTCTACAATGTATTGTCCATT
>JANSTX010055490.1:0-10129 GCA_027564355.1 Penthetria funebris
TTTAATTATTTAGAGTGACTATAAAAACTTGAATTGAACATAAAAAAGTGAAATGAAAATGTTATGAAAATAAAATGAAAATGTGAAAATTTATTTTTAATTTAAGTTCGATTTTTGTTCTTTTTTTAAATTTTTGTTTTGCCCACCCATTCAAATGGCATTTTTTTATATGAATTTTCCAGCTTCGTTAATGTTGTGAATTAATTATATTATAAAAGTGAATTCGTTAGGCGCTTGTGTTAGGGACCCGGAAGGGGGTCTCAATATGGATGACATATCATCGAATAATAAAAAGGGTGGTGAAAAAGTAACATCATCTCTATCAATTGATCGGGCAGCTTTTTTAATATTACGTGTTAAAAAGGCATTCAAGAAGAAACGTCAACAACGAAAAGATAAGCAGTGAGTAATTTTTATTGTATTTTTATTTAAATTAATAAAATTGAATATGGTAATTTTTTTTTTTGCATATATGTACTTCGATTATCCGATTTACAATTGTTAACATTTTCCTAATTATGAATGGTGTTGAATGGAATGATCAAAAGTAACATTCAGATGATGCTCAATTCATTTATACACCGCCATAGTACCATAGGAAACACGATTATAGTATATGTGAAATATTGTGTATGATCGTGATCGTGTACACACATCTCACACTGATAAAATGTTTATATTTTAATATCATCTCTGATCAACACAACGCTCCGTACAACATAACGCTACGTACAACACAACGCTCCGTACTTCACATAAATATTAATTTATTTACTATTGACACCACTGGTAAAATTGTTTAGGTATAGATGGAATGAGTAACCGAAGTACTAACTATATGGCTACTCAATTCGACAACTATAATTCATCATCATATTCTTATCCTTAACACCCCACCATGTATGCATAGGTCAATATTACTACCGTTAATATGCCATTTCCTGTATGCATAAAGTGTAATGTATAAATAGTTGAATGTATACCGGGAAACTGCATATATATTTCAAATATACAGTAGTTGATATTCATGTAGATGATCGGCAAATCAATTGAATAATTCAGTAGATTAGTGTGTAAATTCGGCAGCAACCAAGTTTGCTGGTGAGATGGTTATTCACTAAGTTCACAATCAAGACTATAACATTTATAAAATTGATATATTCTTTTATTGTGTTAATTAACTCATAGGATATTCATTTACCATAGTATATGTACTATAATTACATATTAATATAAAAACAGCTAAATAAAATTGAATTTTCTAAAATTTACCAAAGAACGAAGTATGTCATGCCAATTGAAGTCAAATAATTTAATTATTATTTAGATGCAAATAAAGTTTAAATTATTCATTTAATTTGTAGAAAGGACACAGTTGGGATGTAAACCGCATATTAAGTCTTTTCTTTACTATATCCTTTTGTATTTAACAAAGTAAAACAATTCATGTTGAGAAATCAAATATAAAAAATGTAAGTAAAAAGAAAAAAAAAAAAAAATAAAGAAAAAAATAACCCTTTCAAACCTTAACAACCACCACAGTATATTTTATAATATAACCATTCGTAAATAACACAAGACAAGAATATTTAAACTCTGTGCGAAGTTTTAATAGAATTTGACAACAAAATTTTGCTCTAAATAAATTTGCAATTATAATTTTCAAAATTAAATTTTAGACGTTGTTATTTACGGGGCAAATAAGCTAGAGGACACACACACACACACACACATATTAATGGAAATGCTACGTTAAATGTAATTAAATATAAACAACCGATAACTATTTTGAAACATAAACATTCTAAAATTTTATGTACAATTAATTTATTTATTTAATAGATTATTTACTATAAATACAAAGTAATGTTAAGATAGTTTTTTTTATGTTCTTATTATCAGAGGATTTTCTACAGTTCGACAAGGACGAGAAGGTTTACCAAACAAATTCTTAATATGGCAAATATTTGAAAGTTTCGTTGGTAAAATATTCAATCTGAAATATGTTTCAAATTTACAAGACACTCAACAGGCATTTCTAATAGTTTCTGTAGCTTCTAAATTTGATATACTTTAATGTACAGAAAACGGCACAACTTGAATGAATGAACAGATGCCGCCGATCGTCCAATATTGTGTATGAGTGCTTAATAATTAATTAAAATATATTTTTTAAATCAATAATTTTGTCACAATTAGCTGAAAATAATATTTTTAATTCACTAGTGAGTTTATTTATGCCTGAATTTTTTAAATTCACGGGCATTAGTAAATCTATACGATCAAATTATTATCTAAGATTGAACTCGATCGAATGCCAATCAAATCCAATCAAATTAATAGCTCTAACTAAAAACATTTCCTATGTAAAGCAGATTTTTATTTTTAATGTAAGAATTAAATTAGAAGTGAGAAACTTGAATTTTTATTTTCAAAAAAAAAAAAACTATTTACAAAACATTGGATCAGAAAAAATTATATTTTAATTACATAAATTTATTAATCCCATCTAATCCTAATATAATTAGTATATACCCATAAACTGTTCATTCAGAAACTTCCTGGCTTATGTTCATATATTTTTTTTATTCTTTGATATGAAAATGGTTATGTAATTCAAATTTACACAGAAAATATCTTAAGGGATACCCTCACATTATCTAATGCCCATTAATAAAATCCACATAATTTCTTGTTGATAAAACATAACATTTTGCATAAATATTTCTAAATTACTATAATCGAAATTTATAAATGCCTTTTATAGAATCCTGAAACTGAAGACCATTTATTTCTCTGGATGAAAATATGGATGCCGCGTGATATTCAAAAATTTAAATTTCTTTATAATAATTGAATTTCATAAGAAAGTTATTTAAATCATTGAAAATAAAATTCAATATTTATTTGTGCTTTAGGCTACCAGCAGTTCACAAATACTGAAAATAATATTTGTATTATCAGAGATTATCAGAGAGTCCTGTTTTAGAAGCTTTCATTTTCCATGAAAACATGCATATAATAACTAACTATAATATTCTTACTTATGTACGAATCTTAATAGAAAGTTAAAAATTACAATTTTCAGGATACTGCGATTAAGGATAACAAACAAAAAATGCCTCAAAATATTTGTATTATTACTTAAATTTTAGCTTCTTAAAAAAAGCAAAATAATAACTTCCAGCTCTGTAATACGAGTTTGAAGCTCATTTTTTTTTATGAAAATATGGGTACCCTATGGCTTTTTAAAATTAATATTTCGATTATATAAGCGTATTTGATTGGTTTAGAATAATATTCATTATTAAAACTATCTAAATGTTAGTATGCAAAACCAGCAATTCTTAAAGTGTTTATGTGATTCGTATGCACGATCATTTTCAACAACTTTGTTTATTGTATTCTGATATTACACTATAATACAAATGCACTGTAATCTAACTGACTGATCATTGAACTCACAAAATTATGTTAATTGCAATTATTAATCGTCACTTCAATTATTCTCTCCAAATCAATACATAAAATATTTTGAAATTTTTCAATTAGTTCAATTTCGTCCATTTTTTTCAAATTATTTCCTGTCCGAACTTAAAATGCTGGAATAAAATCTTTGGTCTAATTTGTTTCGAAATCAATCATTTAATTATTCTTATTATGTAAAAAAATATTTTCTGTTCCGGTCAATATAAATGTTGTTATGGTGTTGATTGTGTAGAAATGCAAAAATTGCTTTACAACAATTCTGCTAAATTTTGATGAACTGTTCTTGCTAAATCTTTAAAAAAAAAAAACAGTACCATACAATGTCCTGCGATCAGTTGGACCTCAAGAACTAATATCAGAAAATTTTGAGGTAGCTAGCTAAGTGCTATGCAAATATGATATTATAAATGCTTAATGTATTCAAATTCAATGTGTATTGTATATTTGAAAAATTTATAAAATACGCATTGACTGATACCAATTTGCAGGTGGTCTGGTTTAGACTCAAGTACAGACGTGAATTGAATTCCTGGCCAAGTGACTGTATTATCTCCAGGCGGTGGCCACCGGTAACGTAATTTGATGCTAACATCTAATCAGAACACGGCTAAAATTATTGGTGTGAAAAGGTGCGATTGGGACACCAACCTAGGCAGCTGTGGATTGCATCTCGCACTGCTGAAATACTTCATTGCACAAGAAACGTCAACAAATGACGACGGATCGGACTCGATTTGAAACGTGAAACGTACAAACTCGATATACTTGGGTTGAGGGAGATTCAATGGGAGGAAAACGGAGAAAAGACAAAGCAATTAGATTGAATTGAGAAATTGCGTGAGCTACTGAATAGGCACGAATTTCAGGTTGCTCAGAATCCGGTTGAACGAAAATCGGCTACAAGACAATTTCCGTTCCAAGTCATAGTTGAAATTAAATCCGCATTAAAATACCTAAATAGCGGTAAAGTAGCCGATAATATATCACCAGAAATATTAAAAGTGTACTTGGATGGCATTGAATAAATATTGGATCCTATTATAAGTAAAGTATGCTTATCTCTGATGATATGCCAACCTTTATATACTATATTCCCGAAAATTTGTTGAGCTTTTGCGAGAACTGATGTGGCATCATCTTGTTGAACACAATAAACAAAGTTATAGCTATTATCGTGCACGACAGCATCATTTCTGTTTTGTAACCGAGTATTCGAAAGGAACATGCCAGTTTTAGTCCTATTAGATGTTTCACAGAACATATCAATACAATACGGATTATGGTTGATCAGTCGGTTGAAAGACAAACGCCATTCTATATATGTTATTTGTCGACTTCAAACAGGCATCCGATAGTAATTGATATGAAGTGGAAGAAGATATGAAGTTCTAGAAAGTTATGGAATACCGTCTAAACTGATGAATATGATCCGTTGCCTATATCGTGATTTACAATGTAGAGTTTTGCATCGTAGAAGGCTTGGTGATATTTTTGATATACATTCGGGTGTAAAACAGGGATTTATACTGTCACCACTTTTGTGTCTGCTCAATTTCGATTGTGTTATGACCAAAGTAAACTCTGAATGATATTGAGATGGGGTCTAATCGTTGACTTGAAGATCTTGACATCGTTGACAATATTTGCTTTCTTTCGGAAACAGAATCGGACATTAGAGTGAAATTGGATTTACTTGTGAAATACAGCTCTCTGAATTCGGTCTAAAAATCAATGTTCTAAAGACAAAACTAATTAAAATTGATACATCAAAAAGATGTCCACTTGTAGTCAGAGAAGATGTAGTAGATAAAGTAGAGTGCTTCCAATATTTGGGAAGTTTTTTTTAACAATTGATGGTGGTGTAGAAACTTATGTAAGGTGCTGTATACAAAAAGCGCTCGGCAAATATTTGGTATGGAGTCACAAATTTAAAAAAATCTAAAGTTGCGCATATTTTAAACAAATTGTTAATCGCTACTTTTGTATGGCAGCGAAAATTGGAAGTTGACAAATAGCATCATATCAAAAATTCAAGTTTTCGTCAATAGGTGCTTCAGATGCATACTAAAGATTTTCTGGCCAAATACAATAACCAATGAGAATTTGTGGAAACTGTCAGATCTGGAGGCGATGAACAAAATTCGTCCAGTCGGTGATATTGCAAAATGCGCAGTTGACTGGAATACGCAAAGTATTAGAAACTCAAGAAGTATCACAACTGTTTTATTAGCAATTATTGCCATATATTAGTATATGGTGGATATGGTGGGTATGGTGCTATCAGCAGTGTTACATTACATATTTAAATAGATCTGGGAATAATCGATTAGTTCCTTTGTTTAATAAAGTACCATTGGTTTCTGAATGCAATGCGGAGATTTGGCAGGACGATATAAATAAATTGTAATTTTTATGATATGTCACTATTATCATTGCTTAATTTTGCAAAATATAAAGTTGGTAAGAAAAAGTTCAGTTTAAGTTTAAGACGAACTTTGTTATTTCTGTAAAGGATTCTTTTAGTTTTCTAATGAATTCTCGTTTACGATTTTACTGTTCAATGAGATGGATTTGACTTTACTATATACTGTTGCCATAAATGCAGAGGTATATGACATCAGGTTAAATAATTGGTTTAATGTACTATTACAAAAAAAAAAAATTTAAACGTAAATTCTCGAAATAGAGGGTATCACAATTTATCACCACTTACATTCCATCGCAAGTATTTACGTTTTATAGCCATGGTCCGGCTTTAGCGAAATTGTAAAATTCTCGTTACAATTATTTATTTTAATTTATTTGTTATCACGATAAGGAGTAGCATTTGTCACAACTCAAAAGAAATGTCTACTAAATAATTGCAACTTAACAAAATACTCAAAGGTGACCTTCATGCGAATATAATTCTGGAAAATGATTAAAAAGCAAAAGGAATTTTCCAACATAAAATAAAAGTAGAGCTCATATCAAAACTTATGCGTAAACTTTTGGTTAAGCTTTATTGTTACCTTCATAAAAAATTATTACCAGTTAAAGGTATACTCATGTATATTGTATTTTCAATAAGAATATTCTTATTATAATATTACGGGATATTTTTTATATAGAGGGTGGTGGTACTACCGTGGTACTATCGTGGTACTACTGTGGTACTATATATTAACGGCTATATAGGAATTTTATTATTTTAGTTAAGAGTTAAAGAGAATAGATTCCATATTTTTTATTTACACCATTGGAAGGATATAATATATTGACACATAGTTAAATGTAAATACATATACTAAGTATACGAGTACATAACATAGAGAATCACATGGTTACATAATTCGTGTAATAGTAAATTTAAAATAAAAGAGAAAATTATTTTTGTTTTTAATTCAGTTGTTATTTACAACGAAAATAAATAATCCTAAAATAAAGAACGAACTGAAAATGATGTAACAGATGCTATAACAAGTCGTCAAATATTAGAAATTATTTAAATATGGTACTATGAATTTATGTATCTTCTATATTATAATAATACTACTATTAAATTTAATAATTTAATACTTTAAAAATATTTTCACGTCACGTTATCAGTATTACACAGAAATACTATTGATTGATGTCATTGAAAACTGAAAATAATTAACTCGAAAAAAAATTGATGTAGCAATTTGAAACTTTATTCCCTTCATTTACTTATATTATATCCCATAAACTGAAATGGGTGTATATTGTTATAAAAACTGCTAAGGTGATTGTTCTATTTATTTAATGACTCTTCCGTATATATGGCGGTTATAACGGTTAACGAAAAAAATATATTTTACGTGATAAAATATAATAATAAAAATATGATTTGCAAATTTAATTTATTTAACGTAACAAATATCACAAATTATGACAACAAATTATTGTTTTACTTTACAAAAATTTATTTCAATATTATTTTCTCGCGGTATAGATTCTTGATAGTTGTATAAAAATATGAAGCAGTTAAATTGCCGCTTCGTTTATATGTTAACATAATAATAAAGTGAAATTTCAGGACAAAAATGTTAAATCAGTTTTTATAGTTCTTTGGTTCTACATCTGAATAATTTACTAGATTGATATATCATAACTCAGTTTGTTTGTCAGATATTTTTCATTAATATAATAAATGTTTAAACCACAATCACACAGTACAAATTAACATATATCCTGTGGTCGTCTTACCGGTAATCGTCATCTATAAAATGTAATTTAATTATATTTATGAAATTTATGAAGAAAAAGGTACCTCTTAAAGTTAATTAATACTATATGTCACAGTACATAAACATTATTATTAAATGTATGGTAAAATAGGGTACAATTTGTTTCATTGCAAAGGTGTATATTATAAATTTTCATTATTTTCACACTCCATTATTCACACCTTTGTTTAATGAAGTATATTTATATTATAACAAGAATATACGTATAATATTTTATCACATATCCCTATAAGGTGGTAGAGCAATGATAAATAAAATGAATTACATATCCTTAAGCTTTTTTGTTACTTTAATCCTTCATTAAATCAATTAAAATATGCTTTTAAACATAACATAATAAATAACATGTGTTTTTATTGAAATTCAAATTTTTTATTTATACATGCTTTTTGTATTAACAATTATTTTATCAATTATCTCGGTACGCACATCAATTTTAAACTGCTTTGGAATGATCGCTAAGGCATCTGCATGTCTAAGTTTCGACACGGCTCGCTTTGCACTATTTGTAAAACTTTTTTACTGCAAAAAAAAAAAAAAATCGCCAGTGCCTCGCTTTGTAGTTGAGAGCAATGCCCATAGATAGCATGCTAGACGCAAATAATACCGAGCGCAAATAATACCGAGCGTAATTTATTAAATATTGGCAATTTTTGGATCGTATTGTGCCAACAGCGTATTTTTCATTAACAATTTCTTATAGTTGGCACAAATATCTCCTGGCATTTTATTATTCCAAGCAAAAGACACATTATTACTTAACAGTTTATACAATGGAAATTGCTCATTTGAAACATTTGGAACAAATTGTGCACAATACTTTAACATCCCTAAATATGATTGCACTAGTTGTAAATTTTTTGGCTTCACATATCGCTTAAATTTTTTCTGGATTCGATTTTATGCCCAATTCACTTATTTCATAATCCAAATATTATTGGACACTTTTCTTGAAGAAGTTAAATTTATTTTAACACCATAATCATTAAGCTATAGTTAATACTTTATAAAGTTTATGTTTTAATTCTACCAGCTCCCAATGTAATATCATCTAAATAAGCCTGTACACCGACCATGTTCTCTAATATATGATCTATAGCACATAACCAAATCTGAAGAGCAGTCTTTAATCCAAAACATAGACTTCTGTGGAACCTTCTTTTCGAAGATGTGTTTCCTTAACTGTATATTTTCAAAAAATTCAAATCAAATGTTTTTCAAATACGATCGTTAAGTGTATCGATTAATATTGTAAAATACAACTTATTCTAAATTTTAGATTACAACTTAAATTTTTAATCTGAAATGTTGTTAGATTACTGAGATTTCTTGAATCATATAAATGTTATTTCTATTTACAAACAATGAATATATGAGTAAAAGTAAAATTATAAATTAAATAAAAATAACATAAAATTATAAATTAAATAGAAATAACAATTTTTATATGAAGTGGATTTGTTCACTTACTTTATAATGTGTTATTAACATTTAAAATCGATTACACTTTCGATATTCAAATAATTTTTAACTTTCTTCATGTCGCAATAGGACTGACATAGATAGAACATCTGGAATTATACACGAAAAGGGTGCATAAGAGTGGCACTATAATATTTATTTGCCATTCCATGTACATATACAACATTATTAGAAAAGCTAGACAGATAGTCTCGCTTTTTGTACCGATCATATGCCTCAAATTGAGATATATTGTGTTTGAGTTGCAGATGACATCACTAGGAGGTAAAATTGAATTGTGTAAGTTATATGCTGGTAGATTACTTCAGTAGTTATACCTTTTTTTTAAAATTAAATCACAAATATTATAGGATTGACATATATTGTGATCATGTTTTGCATCAGTTCTATAAATATCATCATCATCACTAGACAATTTGATTTTATTGCGGACGTAAATATATACCCTAAATCCTTGGAACTAGTAACTCTTGGTTGAATTGCATTATTCTCTTCCTGTAGTTCAGTCTGTGAATCATCTGTTTAACTGATGAACTTGTATGATTACCTGGGTCTTATTTGAACATCCGACAGTCTTTATATATAAATTTGTGTATACTCAATTTTGCAAAACCAGTAATTTGTGCAGATTTTAACTGTGTGAAACTTCTACAATATATTCAGTTAATTTATTAGGGAAGGTATTGTGATTTTGTTAAATTAATTAACATTACTATATTTATCCGATTTCATTCCTTATGGTATCATTAATCATATTACATTATCTTTAATTTAATTTTCTTCTACAAAATTCGTTAAAACATAGTATAATTTAATTAAAATGTTAATTTTCATTTATCTCATTATTATCTACATATTTTTATTGCTAAGATTTATAATGAAGTCAAAGGTTGAATTTTATATATCCT
>JANSTX010055491.1:0-10128 GCA_027564355.1 Penthetria funebris
CTACAAGATAAAATATTAGCCAATATATAAAAGAAATCAATCGACATTGTCCCTCCTTCCATTTTTGGTAGTAACTCAACAAATTATATATACACCGATCGCCAAAGTAAATTGCATATAATATAAAGGTAAATAAAAGTAGTCTATGAACATAAATGAAAAAGATTATGTAAGACTTTAACTAGGGTCAATAAATAGAGCATTTTAATTTTATTATAAATATGTGAGTACATACATTTTATATATTGACTGTCAATTTAACTGAAGCGAAGACAAAAAAAAATCAATTTTTGAATGAAGTTATTTCTATTTTTCGTTCAATCGTTTGATCAAATACCTTTGGAATTTCGTAATAATATCGAAATGCAAATAAATTTACTAATCCAAAATAAATATAATTCATTACAATGTAAATGTAATTTTATATAAATATTTATAAGAAAAACATTTATTCCATTTAGGAATTATATATAGACAATATTGTAAATTCACTTTAAAACGATCAAAATTATATACAACTTGTATATGGCATATAAGCTTAACTAAGTCATGTATACTTATAGTTGTCCATGACAATAAATCTCTGCACAGTTGTATGGTGTACCACCAGCGTCTGTTCATTTTATATTAAAATATATAAAAGATTAATATTCATTTATTTTGCACTGTCTGTAATCACATAAAATCTTAATTTTGTTATATGTATATTGAATGCCAGATTACCCATTAGCAATTTTAATATTAAATATTTAATCGTTGATGAAGGTGCACCCAGTCAGCATAAGCTAATTGTTTCATTTATTAACAGTAACTAACGAACGTTTCACCTACAAAGGCAACGGTGGGGGGTGTTAAAACTCTTTCAGCCGAAAAATTGCATTAAATTGGTCTGGAATATGTGATCGACCAAAGAAAATCATTATCTATAAAAAGAAAAAAAACTGTATTCACACGAAGATTTGAGACTATGATAACAAATATAACAGTTGCAGTTAATTAATGATGGACTATAAGATACATCTTACAACTATTGCGAATATAATTAATAATAAATTAATTTACACGACTATAGTACGTATAATTCTTACATATATTCTTAAAATCAACTTCTGTATACCCACTAATCTCAATATAAAATAAATGGCATATTGCATCACAATCAGTACACTACTTAAATAAATCAAACGATTAAAGTAACATATTGAAAACTCTATGTTCGAAGACGTAACGCAGATAGATAATCACTGATTACATCGACATGATATTATGCACATAGATAGTACTAAAAATGAGCATAGTTGTAAGTATAATTGCAGATATGTTTTCCAAAAAATATTACAATTGCCACAGGTATAATAAACGTGTTAGGCGTAATATTAAACATTGAAAATTAACAAAATTGTAATAAAGAAGATTTGTTGTTGAATAACATTAATTGGATCTGTGCACTTAATACGCGTTTTTGCAAATATGTGCAAATTCAAATAAACTGTGGCCATCTGATAAGAAACAAGACAAGAAAGTGAATCAAAATAGACAACATTGGAACATTGGAGTAATTATTTGATTTAAAATGAGATACTATAAATGGACAGATGGACAGAATAATTTGAAAATCTTCCTGAAGAAATATTTTCTAAGTTCTCTTGGTCATCTGCATCGAACTAACACATATGACAATTTTATATTAAGAAAGTGCAATGCGAATGGTAAAAATAATTTCCCATTAAATGCATTAGTGCAACAAAATTGCATTTTATGTCAAAGTACGTAAAGTGTATTTTTTCTCATTTTGCAAAGATTACTTCAAAATACATACGAGTTGTTTTTACATTACATAAGAAAAATACCAATTTGTTTAATTCTTCATAATTAGAAAATGATTTTAAAAAAAAATAAATGTGATTTTATAATTACATGTGAAAATGTTATCGTTAAAGATTTTTATAATATGTTATACCTGTACTAATATATATAATATTGCATATGCTCGGAATTTAAAAAAATTATACTTGAATTATTGAAGATGAATGGCTAAATTGACTGATTTACTAATTTTTAGGACCGAAAAAATATTTGATTAACTTATCCAATTTAATGCAAAAATGAATGATTAATTGTATAGTAAGATTATAAGACCATTTTTCAAGCCAATAAATACGCGCTTCAGTTCACAACCATTTACACCAGAAATAATTAGTATTGACCAATCCATAAGTCGATACCAAAACATCGATATGATTTAAATTATAAGTAAGTCTGAAAAGAAATTAAGATACAAGTTTGCTTCAACCAGTGTCTCAATTATCGGTTAAAGGATATCAAAAAATGAGTAAATATATTTCAGATGGACTACTGACCAATGAAGTCGTGATTTTGTTGAAATCATAAATTGACAAAAACCAAGAATAAAATAAATTTACACATAAGAATGAATCAACCACAAAACAATAAAATAACAAAAATCACGACTATTCTTTTCCTATTGTGCACTTTTTCCAAATTCAGTATTGAAACAAATTCTGTTTGTAGGTTCTAATGTGAACATCTCTGACATATAATGTTGTTGCTATACTCAGCATTGTTACTATTATAGTTTAAGATCAAGCATATTTAGTAATAATCAATTACTGAGCACATTGTAAATATCTGAAATTCTGATTATTTATTTAGTTTTTTTTTTTTTTTTGCAGATAACCAATTTGTCAAAATAATATATAATTGTTTTCAATACATCGTGATTATTATGTATACGTTAATTTGATATGATCAGATCGTCGGCGTGACTTTGTCTTACATAGTTGGTTAGAAATGATTTGACTACGTTTACTGTGACCCATGTGAGTTGATTTTCCAGAACTGTAAAGGACCGTAAAGAGGTATATACTTCACTGAAACCTATACTATATGTCTTCTATCGCAAACTAAGACAGATATGAAGGTGAAATTGAAACGTTTTGTAGAGCTGACAACCGATCTAAAAATTAATGTTTAATGGCGAAACTAGGATAGGTACGTCGATAACATATAGACTTTGAACTTTCAATATATGCAAACAAAATGTTAGTCTACTGTGACTACGTTCTTTATTGTTATGTATAGTACCGACAATTGTAAGGTGACAATTAAAATTGTGTAAATTTGTGAATACAAGCCGATATTTCTACAATGTACAGGTCATTGAAGAGTTTATAGTACGAATCGTTAGGTTAAAAGGTAAGACCCAGCAGTCGTCCAAGAACAATGTAGAGCAGAAGCGGCACAAAGTGAAAGTAAAAGTTTCAAGAAATTATGTATTATGAGTATAGTATGATACACAGTTGCCTCATAATCTACTAATAAATATATAATAATATGGTTTTTATGAGTAATAAAAAAATATGTGTAATAATTAAAAGATGTAATATTTTTTCCAATTAACTATCCATGATGATAAAACAAAATTGCAAAAGTAGTGACAGCAAGTTCAAATGAAATTGTTGGGAACGACCACCACAGAGATTGATCTCTTTCTTTTTAATTAATTACAAATTAGTAAAATATTTTTAATTATTGTAAAATTAATTTTTAACAATTTCATATTTACATTATACTCAGTCGTCTATTAAAACAAAAAGTTTGATTTTAATGATATTAACATATATTAATATTTCTTCATACCTTTGAGCCAAATTGATTAGCATCTTCTACCTTTATATTATTGAATTACATAAATCGACAGTTGAACAATTATAAGACAGTCTAAAATTATTTGTCAATTCTGCTAATTGTCAATTTTATATTTTTAAAAACATATTATAAAATGTTATTAATTATCTGATTATCGATTATATCCATTATTGAACTATGGTGTACGCGTCTTCTTATATAATGAATAATTATACTTGCAAGTCATTTAGCTACTTGTATATAAAAGAAAAGTGTTAACCATATGCCTTACTGGTTGGTGCTTGAGGACTATGTAATTAAAAAGCAATCACTTTTTTTTTCTTTTTTTTTTTTTTTTGAATATAATTCAGTTCATTTGAATATATGGTTCAGTAGTGTAATCTTATGATCTAATTATCTATGGTCTGTGATTTTTTTTTTGTTTTTGTTTCTGTTTCTTCACCATCAATTTGTTAACATTCAGGTAATATTTATATTATATCGATTAATTATACATAAGTTAATAATTGGATTGAAAATAATTATTCAAATCTCGTATGCATGCATATAATGATAAACGTTTAGATGAAAAAATAATAGTAAATAAAATGATATACAACCTGAAGGCTTGATATACTCGTATAGTATAGTTGTAAGTACTGCTTATTAGAAGCAGTTGAAAATTAAAGGAGGTATAGAATATTATCGTATATTGTTAATGACACGTTAATATAATAACGAAATACTGAATATGAATCTTGTATAAGAACATTATTTCATTGTTCGTAAATTGTACATTAAAAATGTTATTGTAAAAGCATCACTATTTCATTGAACAAATAGTAAACAGGAGATGTCACTAAAAGGTGTTAACCAGAAATTGTGGACAATGACGTTCGTTGACTAACCTATGCTCTCACATGAAGAAAAGGTCGAAATGATGATGACTCCTTCATAAACAAAGATCTGAATTATTTTTTAAAGCACTTGAATTAAAATAAATGTAGCAGAAAAGATATACTTTGACAGAAATTATTCCAATCCTGTATGGTGTCAGTATCAGTATCGAGTACCGATTATATAGTAATCATCATTAATTAAGATATTGGAAACGTTGTTGAAATAAAATAAGAAGATCGAATATTCACACCGGAATATTATAGTCTTAACGCATTTATTTCATATAGCAAGCAATCAAGAAAAGCACTTTTTAGCATGTTTTGTATAAATATTGGTACCTACAGTACCACAAATTTATTTTTATCGCATCTAATAGTCTCCACAAACTCTCAAAACTAAAATGATGGAATACGGGCAATAATTTAATTTAATTTGTTTATTATGCACCTGGACCAGTGTATTTTCAGCAAAATATTTAAATGCTTCATTTAAAAATTTGGCACATTAGGGTCATTTTCGTATATATACATATATAAGAGGAAATAAGTCAGAATAAAGGATTGTTCACCTAAAATAAAATTCACAGTACCTTTGACAACGCCTTTATACTTCAATGGTGTAGTCGCGAAAATGTTTCAATGTGCGAAGAAGAAGCATGCGATTAATAAGTAAGCACCATAAAAGGGATGACCTCAGGATCATTTCAATACTCTCAACAATCAAAGCTTTATGGTTATTAGATAAACTGATAATATACATTTATTATAATTTGGATGAGTAATCGCGAAGTGTAAAGCAACTGTACGAACTTATGTATAAGAAGTGATGCCAATTATTAACAGCTAAAAATTATTATAAATTTAATTATACTTATTCAAATTGTTATTAAGAAAAAACTACAAAATGATTGACAAGATCAAGAGCAAATAACTGGATATACATAGTCATATGGTAAATCCGAAAATACTCTACGCAGTAGTTGGTGGGAAAAGTCAAATAAGCATCAGTAATAATAAAACTAAACAAAATCCAAAAACATGATTTCGCATTCACTGTTATATAACAATAATATAGAAAGGAAAAATATTACGATTGGAAGATCACCATCAATACAGATTTTTTTTTTTAATATCAAAGTGGAATGCTACAATTTAGTTTCTGGAATATATTGGGACATTAGCGATTATTTAAAATAAAATAATCGTTGAAAGCACTAAATTTTGTTAACAACTGCTAGTTTCCAACTTGTAATATACTACTGAAAGTTTGTATTTTTGACTGGATTTGTTGTTATTAGCATTTGCATTGGTTTAAACTGTAAATATCGACTGTAGATCTGTGTAATACAGTATTATGTCAAAATCATATATATTTGACGTGATAAGCATTGAATTAATTTCAATATGCATTCAATTTAAGATCGATTTTGAAAATATACACTCTTATATATATTTGACTTATTTCTTTGCTATTTACATCCATACAAAACGCCATAAAACTCATATACGAGTATATACTCTTACATATCATTTAATATTTTGTTACATAATATATCGGCGCTGGTACTCAATCAATTTTAAATAAATAGTGTTGTATTTAATATGCGAATAAATAATTATCAAAGTGAAAAATAATTGTTCCAATTCACAAATTAGAAAAATTATTACATATTTGTAAAATAATATTATGGCATCGTTTTGGTGTGAACTCACATATCTTATGGCAATTAAATAGTAGAAAAAATAAATAAAAATAAAAATAAAAAACAAGTGTATCGCGGAAGTGATTAAATAATTTTTACTTAAAACTCAAAATATAACTAATACAATTTTAATGGATTCAAAATTCACAGATCCATTTTGGACTGATTTAAATTAATCAAAGATACAATCAATATTTGCATAATTACATGATATACAAAGAAAATAGTATGACTGCCTTTGCATATTATACGCAATCAATCTTAGAATAATCGTTCCGTCCCAATATACACAAATTTATAATGATTTACGTTTTGTTAATTTCAAGAAAAATGTATGTATAAAACATTTAATTAAAATATTATTTAGAAATGAATGTATATAAAGACGTATCGATGGGAAACTTGTAAAGATTTGCTTAATAAAACCAAAAAATGATGTATAAATTAAAATGCAAATTTATGTTAATGATATGGCAACGATAATAAAAGTAACAAATACAAAATAAAAAAAAGCAAAAAAAAAACTTCTTATTAATTATAATTTCTTTCACAAAACTATACAAGCAAACACGGGCATATTTAGAAATCAAAATATTTACTATATATCTGATGAACCTCCAATTGAACAGAATATTAATCATTGACAAAGGTGTAAGATATAGCCATTGGATATAATACCTTCGTTAAAGAATTCCAAACTAGGATTTCACCACTCTAAATTGACATAGAGAAATAGATGTCCTTATTTGTATAGGCTCCAGTACTCTATCCCGTCCAATACCAAATTCTCATAATCTATTTCTTTTAAAATTTTCAATATTTACATATATGGTCTCATATATGGATCATAATGGATCTAATAATCAATTTATGCACTACACGAGGTTTAAACATAAAATGTTTTATCGATATATGCATAGTTGCATTTATAAATAAACTTTTAATTCTTGTAATGGAATGAGACCTCGCGAAAGATATCTTTATCTATAACAAAAATTTTGTCAACGTCTTTTTGATCATATATTATAAGAACTAAACTATGATCGAGAATCAAGTAAAATTTAAGGTAATCTAAATGTTTATGCGATCTTTACGCATTCATCATACTAAAATATATGAATTTAAAAACAATAATAAATAATTTTTGTACTCACCATAGAGAACTATTAATGCGTGAATAGTACTGGAGTAATTGATGTAATATAAATCCAGGAAATATTGGTGTTTATAAAAAGGCAAACCTCATTTATATAATTATGATGATGATATTGGTCGTTGCTCAATAGACCCTGTTAAAAAAAATTGAAAATAAGATATTAGAAATTTAATTATTATGTTTAAATGTAATGATTTAAAAGAAAAAAAAAAAACTTATTAACTGATACAATTATTACAATATACGTAATATACAATAATATTTTAATTAATTTAAACACTAGCATTGCGAATTAAGTATATCTATACTACTATTAACCAGAAAGATTTTGTTAAAAAATAAACCATGCAAGCGATGTATTAGTAATGCATTGGTTATTTGCACATAAATGCATTAACATTTATGAATTCATTATATTATCATTACATCAATTCTTTTGATTCCACTGCAGACCATAAAAAATGTATATTCAATTTCTATCACAATTATTGTAATTTGGAAATTTAAACTTTATACAATTAAATCGGCAATGCACACGATTTGGGACCTGGAATTTTAGAATACCATGGTATACAATATGGATGCGCAAAAATATAACCATATATGGTTACTTCCAAACGGCTATAGAAGTAATTAAATAGGTCATATAATAGCAATTAACATAAGAAATGAAGAAACTCACCGTTGGATGTGCTAAGCTAAATAGGTTCGTATGTCTACAATGAATACAATTTGGCAATTATGGGGAGGTTCACATTAAACTATTGGCAAGTAGTCAAAAACAGTCAAGAACTCCGAAATTTATTGTTGTTCATCGAATACAGAACGACAAAATATGGAAACAGCTTGCAGATCATTTAATATCTAAATTTCTAAATTATTGCATGATAATTTTCGACAAGATTACTTGGTTTCATCAATTATGATAGGGAGGAATTGATTAGTAATAAACAATATATTACAACAACCAGAAATATTTCATATATTATATATATATGTATATATATATATATTGAAGAATGGAAACCCATCTACTTTTTAATCTATATCTCCACGAATTGCTGCCTAGTTTATTAAAAAATATTCAAAATAAGTCGAAATTTAAGTCGACGACTTATAACTTATGTTACGCGAGGACAACAATTAACAAGCAGAAAAGTATAAAAAGGTTGATATAAATTTAATTCAAAAAAAAAAAAATTAATGATTGTATTGATTGTTATTTACTCATTTGAATGAATAAAAAGAAATTCAAAACGGCTAACTATACATTGGTTTAATTGGTCGATTCACGTTCATGTTACTCAATTCCAGTACTACTTCAAATAGTCCTAACTTTCACTATACATTGTTCTTTTATTTTCTAATCCTTAAACCATTTGATTTACAATTGTGATATATCCGAGGGCGGATCTATAATGAACAGGGCTAACAATGAAAAAACAACTTTTGTTAAAAAAAATCATTTTGTTTTTCAACATAGTCCCCTTTTAGCTCGATACCACTTAGTCAAACGATATTTTAACTTTTTGATGCCATTCAAATAGTATGATTTCTTGTCGAACTCCTCAAAATATGCATTTGTTCCGTTGATTACTTCATCATTTGATGTGAATCTTTTTCCTGCGAGCCATTTTTTCAAATTTGGAAACAGAAAAAAGTCGCTCGGTGCTAAATCTGAACGGTATGGTGGATGCGGCAACAATTCGTAACGTAATCCATGTAATTTAGACATTGCAATTGCTGTGTACCGGTACGTTGTCTTGAAGCAAGAGCACTTTTTTCTTCTTTAAATGTTGTCGTTTTTCCTTGATTTTATCGTTCAGTTGGTCCAGTGGTCACACAATGTTGTTTTTGATCGATTGTGAGCAAAAGCGGCACCCATCTTGCTGATAGCTTTCTCATACGCAAATGTTCATGTATGATGTTCAATACACGATTATATGAGATGTTTACAATGTCAACAATCTCTCTCAACTTCACTCGACGGTCATTCAGAAAAATATCATGTTTTTTTTTCGACATTTTCTTCAGTAGTCACCTTCCTGTTGATGGTATTGTTGCAATGCTTGTACGATCACGTTTAAATTCAGCAAACCAATAAATTACGGTTGAATTCGCTGGAGTAGATGTGCCATAATATTTATCAAGTTTTTCCTTTGTTTCTTTTGCGGTTTTTCCACGCAAGAAATAATGTTTTACTAATGAACGAAAATGGTTTTTATCCATTTTTCAAGAAAAGTCAAAAGTTGTATTCTTTGTATGGCTGCCGAACAAAAACTAAATGACATATCGCGACTAATTTGGTGATCAGTAGTGCCAATTCTTAGAAACCGGATCAATATAGATCCGCCCTAGTACATATATTTAAAATTATTATAAATCATTTCAAAATTTTAAGCGATTATATTAAATAATAATTGATACTGAATGACATAAAAAAAATGAAATAAATAAATAATGCGATTACATAATATGTTCGTGTGTACCAGTAGTAAGTACTGTAATAATATAAATAATATGTTTTAATCTATTTTAATAAATTATTTAATTGAAAAACTCCTTAAGAACTATATCACCATATTATGTTTTATATTATTTTTATGAAATTGCATTATATTATTGACAGGACATTAACATATATTATTTTATTTATACTTTCTCCCATATGTGTAGTTTAATGAATAGGCGAAAGGCAAGTTTAATCGTTCACATTATATAT
>JANSTX010055492.1:0-10127 GCA_027564355.1 Penthetria funebris
TACCATACCACTACATTTGGAAAGATTCAACAAAAGTATGGGTTCGACGACGAAACTTCACTGATAAGATAATTTCATGAATGTATACAGTTTCTCTAGAAAACTTGAAAAAATTTCATTTGAGAATACTTTTCAGGGTCTTCGTTATTATACCAGTACAGTCCTACTTTTGTTGAAGCTCGGCGAATTGCATCCAATGATAACGAATGGCGAGATTGTTTAAATGAAGCCACAGATACAGAACGTTCGTTTAAATTACGACAATTATTTGCTTTTATTTGTGGAATAAATGTTCCTGCAAATGCGTTAGAATTATGGAACGAGTTTAAAGATTTTTTTTTGCGATTACGTACTTTCGATGAAACAGATTCATATAATAGAGCTCTTTTAGAAATTGAAGTGATACTATTATCGCATAATATTTCTTGCCAAGAAATTGGTTTACTAATTCCACGGTATGTTCGTTCAACAGATTTACAAATTTCTCAACAAATAAATCCAAAATTTCATAATTATATATTTATTTATAATTTGATTTTATATTTACTTTTTATACTGTATATCACACGAATTTCGAGTGGCGGGCGAAAACTAGTATATTATTAATATGTATCAATTATAAAAACGACAACAATTTTTAAATCTTAGTACCCCATTAATTCTTTACCAATTATATTATGAATTAATTTTTGTATTGAATTATTGCAAACTGTTTTATGAATTTGTTTAAATTATAAAATTATTTTATGAAATAATTTTGAAATTGATCTAGAAATTAAAAAGAATTTGATTGTTGCAAACTGTTTTATGAATTAATTTTGTATCTATATTATCAAATTGATTAATTTTAACTACATTATGAATTGATTATAATTAAATTTAAGACTAGACTTTTGAATTATATTATAAACTAGCCACTAATTCAAATTCATTAAAATTTGGGACAAAATTTTATCAAATACAACAAATTTGATCTTCACACTTTACATATTTTCTACACCCTTAGCATTGTGGTTAAGCGAAAAAAAATCAAATTAGGCAATATTGAAATCATGACAATATTTTCCAAGATAAAACAATACAAACGGTATTTGCAGAAATAATATTGCGACAAATGTATACATCCGTTTTTCCATTTAGCAATTTAAATTAAATAATTATTTTTAGGCACTGTGAACAAAGTTCCAAGGGTGTATTGTATTTGATTCCGTTCATGTAATGCCAAGAAATAAACATCTCAGATTACACAGAATTGCTTAAAATTGAAACAAAAGTTGATTTAAGCATGTCCGTCCGCCCGTGCGCACGATAACTTGAGAATGCTTCGAGATATCGCTATAAAATTTAGCAAATTTTGCGGCTAAGTTCGAAGATGAGAAAAATTGGAGTACTCCTTCAAG
Source organism: Penthetria funebris (assembly GCA_027564355.1). Taxonomy (NCBI): domain Eukaryota; kingdom Metazoa; phylum Arthropoda; class Insecta; order Diptera; family Pleciidae; genus Penthetria; species Penthetria funebris. The sequence continues at coordinate 1,401 of JANSTX010055492.1, forward strand.
TACCTCCCATACAAATATTTTACTCCTTTTACATTAAAATTGTTTGAATAATACATACAAATTATATGACTGATATTATAATTGAAAGAATGTGTGGAAGTATAAGTTTAATCGGATTACTCCTTGGAGTACCTCACATGTATATTGCGCACGATAAGTTGAGATTGCATTGACATATCGCCATGAAATTATGCATCAGTCACTTTTATCTGATTTCTGAGCCAAAGTTTGGAGATGAGGAAAATTGGAGTAATCCTTCAAGTACCTCTCATACAAACTTTTGACTGCATTTAGATTAAAATTGGGTGTATAATATCAAAGATTAATTTAATTATATTATATATATTTATATTGTTCTTTTGTATTATATACCTGTAATTTTAGGCGGGTAACAATGTTTCAAGGGACTATTGTATTCGAGATCATTCGTGTATCGTCTTGAAGGAATAATCTTTATTATAACTAACAAGTGAAATGAATAATTGGTTGCCAATTATTGTAGGCCCAGGAAATTGTTTAACGAATCACAACATTATATATAAATGTTCATTAAAGAGGATTGCAAAATTGTTGATATCTCGTACCTAGAATGTTCGTTTAAAGCTTATTTTAATCAGTAAGGAGTAAAAATTATACATGGGAGGTACGCTAAGAAGTTATCTGTGCACAATATAAATGGGAGGTACTTCAAAGAGTAATCCGATAAAGCTTATACTCCCACACATTCTTTAAAATTCAATATCAGTTATATATGTAAAATTTTAAGTTTGTATGTATTATACAAACAATTTTAATCTAATAGGAGTAAAAAGTATGTATGGGAGGTCCTTGAAGAAGTTCTCCAATTTTCCTCATCTTCGAACTTAGCTTCACAAATTAGCTGTGACACGTGCAAAATTTTATAGCGATAGCATACTCTTATATTGTGTTTGATATTATACATCCAATTTTAAACTGAAAGGAGTTAAAAGTTTGTATGGGAGGTACTTGGAGGAGTCAATATTTCTCAGCTTTGAACTTAGGCTCAGAAATCAGATAAAAGTGACACATGCATAATCTCATGGCGATATGTCAATGAAATCTCAAGTTATCGTGTGCAATATACATGGGAGGTACTCCAAGGAGTAATCCGATTAAGCGTTCTTTCAATTATCATATCAGTTCATATGTAAATTTTGAAGTCTGTATATATCATACAAACAATTATAATCTAAAAAAAAAAAAAAAAAGTAAAAAGTTTGTATGCGAGGTACTTGAAGGAGGGCTCCAATTTTCCTCATCTTCGATGTAGCCTCACAAATCAGATAAAAATGACACGTGCAAAATTTCATAGTGATATCTCGAAGCATTCTCAAGTTATCGTGCGCACAGACGGACGGACGGACATACTGAAATCAACTTTTTTTTCAATTATAAGCACTTCTGTGTAATTTTTTTTTTCTGAGATGTTTATTTCTTGGCGTTACATAAACGGAACAAATACAATGACTTGAACAGATTGAATGCAGAAAGTGTCGATACACATAGAAACTTGTGGAGAAATAAATTGAGAAATAGGAGGGCCAACCCTGAATAAAGAATAAGACAAGGAAGAAGAAGAAGAAGAAGTAAATAGTTTAATTACATACAAATAGTAAACGGGAATTGGATGATCGTTTAATATGATCGTGTTTTGTTGAGGTGTCGATCGATTACCATTAAATTTAAATAAATTTACTCTGTTTTAGTGTAACTGATACGTAGCCGGTGGCCTCCAGCACCGAATTCCACATATTTATTTTGGATTCCAGTTTAATTTGATTCCCACTTATTAACATACCACATGAAAGAGGATGTATTGTACCAGACAGAAACTGCATAATAGTTATAAAGATTAATCACCTTGCAGAACCCTGATGCACACCAACGTTTACATTAAATGAGGTACATATGTAGCATTTAGTGTTCTCACTGTGCCTACCGCAGTTGTCTATAATTAATAAATAAATAAATTAAATAATGAATATAATGAATATTTGCAATCACCATATGAAGTGTTTGTGCAGCCTGCTTTTCACGAATTCGAACTGATTTTCTGAAATATTGATCATGATTCCGGTGTTCAAAATGATTTCCTATATTTTTAAGCTGTGTGAAGTAAGTTTGGTTCCTCATAGTTAGAGCAACTCTGTATACCTCCCTTAGTTTATGAAATGGTAAGAGGTAACTCCATGAATTGCGCATCGCACTTCCGTTTAAGATCTTAGTTATTAAATTTGCTAACCATTGATAAAATCACTTAGATATTTCCAAAGATCCTTTTCACAGCACTTTTGACTTCTACTGAAGTAACCGCATTGTTCATATAGTTTATTTGTGACTCTAGATTTGATAATACCTACCACCCTTCTTGTTGCCCGTTTTGCTATCTTGCATACGTATAAATCATAACTGCAGCGAGTTCTTTGGTAAGTTTTGTATATGCTTTCTTGCTCATGATATTTTTCTAAACCTTGGTATCCCACCACCAAGTTTCTTTTCTAATATGCAGATAACCTTTTGAAATACCGAGATAATGTTTTGAATTTTCTTTGCAAAGCAGTCCGAAGTCATTCCACATAACCTCCGGCTCGCGATTATCTTGAAAATTACGACATAAGTATGTAGAAAGCGTTGTTATAAAACTGTCATTTCCTATATGTAACTTAAACCACCTTGTTTACAATGTCGTTCCGTCGTTTGTTTTTAAGTGTTTCTTTATGAACGATTTTTGCTACTAGTAGTCTGTGCTGTGAAATGAGAGGCTCACTGTGTATCACCTTGCAGTCTTTAAAATATTTCAAATTATATAATAGTATAAAATCAATTTGAGATGAGTTACTACTACATTTGTAGGTTATTAGGTGTTCCTCTTTACTTGCAAAGTAAATGTTTGCTATTGCCAAATTATATGTTTCATCGGATCCTACCATAATAACAATAAATAAATAATAAATAATTTCTTTTCTTTCTCCTTTCTTCTATTTGGATTTTGTTTTGAAGCCGACGGCAGCCTGACGCAAAGTCACTAACCCAACTCATTAGGGATTGACTCACTTTATCCGGAATATAATAATTCTTATTAATTGCTACTATTTCATTTGGACGAAGGTCCTTTATTTGTTAAGTGCTACTACAAATAAATACGTTAAAAACTTTTAAACTACTGCCTTGACCCTAGATAGGCTAGTCGTTACTAAACTGGGGGCTCAACCGGGATTTGAATACCTTCCACTACACCTCAAATGAGGATAACTGGTTGATAATAATATAATGATTTTAACATAATCCATATATTAATTCTCGAGGTCCAGCGCTGGTCACAGTATAATACGAGTCAGTTTAATATACGATGACTTACAATAAAGAATTGATTCGAAAATTAGAATAGATGGCAAGCCACCTGTCACTAGAAATCCTGGAGTACGAAATCCGATGCAGGGGAACGCCTATCGCTGTTTCTATGGGAAAGAGAAGAAGTCAACTCGTACAACTGTCAGTGGACGATGAGTAGAGTTAGGATACAAAACATTGCGACAAACTTGAATAAAATTAGTCCCATTGCAACAGGTTCCCCCAGGCCAACTGCGCCACACAAACTGGGTCGTCCGAACGGTATAATAATTTTATTACAATGGACCCATTACGTGGATACAATTACATAATGTGCTGGATGAATTCAAACAGTCACTATTCATTCAAACTTACACTGGTTCATTGACTAATAATCCGGCAACTCTGATAGCTGTCTGCATCTAAAGTACACGTTTGGAGGTTAACATTTACTGAAGACCCTGGTTTATATCTTTCACAGATTTTATTGGAAAGGCAAAAGAGCGCGTTAATTGAAATAATATCGGTGTTATTGAACCGAATAATTATTCTAACAATTATAGTAGAAATCGTAACTATCAACCTAATGGAAACTACCGGCCTAACTATGACCGCCGTTTTGCTCCAAACAACACCCTGGTTGGTGTCAATATCGCAACTGAATATAATACGCACAGCGAAACTCTTGATATGGCACCGGAAAACTCATCTAGAACTTCACAATTGGGACGAAGCGAAGTTCAACGAGATCCAATGGTCCCGCCCAACATGGGTATGCATAACGACTGCTTGCTTGATTCTGGTAGTGGCGTCTCAATACGTGGTGGTAGGGGTATTGACTTTCTAGACTCATCGGGACTTAAGACGTCAAAATATCAACGTGGTACTATAGTAACTATTAGTAAAATGATAGGTTTTTCTAATTTGATATAGTAGCTCACAACTATCAAATAAGGATAAAGTAAGAGATGACTTCCATTTATCTATGCAATCATATATGCATTTTCATGCATATATGATTCCTTGCCGAATTATAAGATTAAAATTAAAATCGAAAAATAAGGAAACATGTTACTCTAAAGTACTATTTGAATATGGAAAGCAAATATACTGTTTTGGACAACCTATATGTAAAGTTACAAAAAAGGTTTACAGATTGATATCTGATATCAATAATGGTATGTGTTCAATCAATACTTCGTTAAACACAATCAACACAATAATACAATCAGTTGCAAAGGGTGATCTAAGTCCACTACCGGCTTCAATTGTAAATCAGATTGAAATAATAAATGTATTTATTATTTATTGAATATAAGTCATTTATTCAATCATGAAGTAAGAGGATAAGATGACAAATTTACCTTGTGGCCAGGTACTTATCAGTGTATTGAGTAACATTATAGTTTATTGTTTGATCAAGGCTCAAAGTTTGTAACCCTAAGATGTGATGGAAAAAATTCAGCAAATAGATTAATAGAAGATATATTTTGCTTAAACATAAGATCAATATACCCTCTTGAAAACAAAATTCGAAAATTAGTTGAAGCTTATCTTCGATCAGCTAAGGTTACGAATCCAGAAATTAAAAGATTATATGATGAAAATGTTACAATAAAAGTGATTTACGAGTATTATTAGTATAACTGCATATTATCCTTCATTAGGCATGATTATTTAATCAAGAAATCCTACAAGCTCAAAAAAACAAGTTTACAAATATTCAGACAATAAATAAAATAGTAGTTACAAAAGTTACAAAAGTTTTTAACGTATTTATTTGTAGAAGCACTTAACAAACAAAAATTACAATATTAATTGATTATTTAATATTTAATAGTTAAAGTTGAATTTTAACAAGAGAAACATATAATTGGTTGCCAATTATTGTTGGCCTGGAAATTGTTTAACGAATCACAACATAATATATAAATATTCATTCAATATTCAAGAGAATTGCAAAATTGTTGATATGTCGTACCTAGAATTTCCGCTTAAATTAGTGAATGTTACTATCATATAACTTATTTTAATCAGTAAGGAGTAAAAATTATACATGGGAGGTACGCTCAAGTTAACATTTTCATATATTTTTAATTATAATAACGATTATTCCTTCAAGACGACACACGAATGATCTCAAATACAATAATCTCTTGAAACTTTATTACCCGCCTAAAATTACAGGTATATAATACAATTAATCTTTGATATTAATTCTCGTCTATGGCTCAAATCACAACCTTAGATTCTGCACAAATCAACTTTTTATTGTTAAAAACATATATTAGATACTATTTGTTTACAAATCTGAAAAAAGAATTTCAACCATATTGCATATATAATTGATGGGATAGTTTGATAACAAATTGAATATGTGTATTAATAGACAAATTATATAGACTGGAACTACTCGTATACGTATATGAACTCAACATTTCACTAATTTTAATGAAAATTTACAAAAAAGTTCGCGGCGATTTTAAATATTTGTAGAATTGGAGAAAAAAATAGAAGAAATTGTGTATGTATCTCTACAAGATTGTAGAATTGATTTGTTGTAATCATTTCCGTAACGTATTTTTTAAGATGACAGATGATATTTTTTTTATGTTAATTGCTATGTTATACCTAAATTCCCCGTAAAATTGACTTGAACGCATATTACAGTCAGATTAATTAATATTTGTATTATTTTTTTTTTTATTTTTTTAACACCATTGATTTTTTTAATTCTTGTTTTCACTTCATATATAATAAAACAATTTTTATTTGTGTAAGACATGTATTGTTTCTTTTTTATTTTATTTAAACACACTACTGATTTTTTTTAAATTCTTGTTTTCACTTCACGTATACGAGGATATATTTATTATAATTTAATTATTTTAAGATGTTTCTATTTTCAGAATAAAAATTTCAAATGTAAACAAAACATAAGCAAATGTGAAAACCAGTATGGAATCTTCTGACGTTTCAATTTTGTAAAGTCTACAAAATATTACTATCACGTGATTAGGAAACTTTAATAGGGTTAGTGACATGTTGGATTCAAGAAAGTACACCAAGTTCCATTCTATATTACCGTCTATTCATATAACGATTTCAATTCGATATCGAAACGATATCGTTTCGACAGAAATTGGATCGTGTAAATGGGCTATTTGATATAAAATATATTTCTACTACATTTCTTAGAGAAAAGAAAATACTTGTACGCACATAATAAACTTCATAAAATTCGTTCAAATTTAAGGACCTATTCCGTTGATGAATTTTTAATACCAAATATTTATTCTTTTAGCAATAAATGAATAAATAATAATATTTCTTCATTTGCTAATAATAATAAATGAGTAAATAATGATAATTATTTAAAGAACAAATGATTGAATGCATTTATTTACATTATAATTAATTCATGTATTGAATAATTATTGACATTTGTAGATTGTGTCGATTTCGTGCAATTTTATTCCAATATGAGACGACAATAGATAAAGTGATAATGCCATCTAATGTGTGTTCATTTTAGTGATAGATGAGCATTACCGCTTTGTCTATTTTGGTCTCAAATCAAAAATAAATCGTCTCAAATTATAGAAATTCAGCATATGAATAATTAATAATGTCAACAAATACATACTATTATTTATTTATTGTAAATTTGCTACAATTTAAGGAAAATATTTTGTTGAATTGGATGAAAATCGGATGAAATTGGATCGTGTAAACTAGTCGAAACGATATCATTTCGATATCGTTTTGAATAGAGTACCGTCCGATCTTCTTTCGATTGTTTGACATTCAAAATGACGTTTATTAACATTATTTGAAAAACGTAAACTTATTTTTTTTTTTTTTTTTACCCGTCATTGTAGCGCAGTGGTTAAAGCACTAGACTAGAACGGCGGTAGACCGCAGTTCAAAATAATTAAAGTATTATAATATTTTAATAAAATAACTAATATCAGAGTATTATTTAATTAAAATATTATGAAGTGATTTAAATAAGATAATATTTTGGGAAAATATATATTGGTTTATTTATAAAATGATGCAGAACATATATGTACATATATACAGGAAATTAATGTATTTTTCTTCTTGATTTTTCGTAGAGTAATAATTAATTATTTAAAAATAGGCATCTCTTCAGGGACTGCCATGTACACTTAGCTAAATTAGAGTGTTTTTTTCCAAAATAATTACAATTACGACCTGGAAAATAATATGACCAATAGTATTACTCTGTAAATTATTTATTTTTAATTAATTTACTCGGAAATTAAATACCTAAAAATTGGGTAAGAACCACTTAAGAGCAAATGACGACCATGACCCCGAATGGCGACTCTTCAGAAAATTTGAAATCCATGCCCTCAAATCAGGATGAATACCATAAGTGACCAGTTATTGCGATCAAAATTTAAGAGAACAATAAAGTGCGTACGAATCATCGACAAACGACAATTGGTTTGTAGATGATTCGTACCAATTCAAACAAATATTTTACCATCCACATCACGCATCATATAAAAAAGCGATAGTATGACAACAAAATTGCCTGTTGTTTACGATGGTTTAAATGATGTCTATACTGGTCCAAATAGACAACTGGATATTTTTGTGTACTTGTGCGATTAAGAAGACACAAAACAGCTATTGTTTCAGATGTCGAGAAAATGTACAGTAAACAAACTTACAACGCATATTATGGCGGTTTGACAGTAACGAATCAAATTGCTGCATATGTGCTAAACACGGTAACTTACGAAACGGCTTGTGATTCGTATCTGGCCAACAAGTGCATTCAATAGTTGGCTTTGGTCGAGGTTACTTACTTTCCAATTACAACTTAAATGATACTAAAAAACATCTATGTGGGTGATCTTCTGACTGGATGACGCTATCGACTTTTATAATCAACTAAACAACTTGTTGTCTAGGGATGCCCTCCATTTTCAGAAAATGGTCTACAAATGATCTACTTTTTCTATTTCGGATAATCAAATAATAAACATCGATGAAACTCTATAATAAAGACAGGCATAGGGTACAAGATACTTTTCCGAAATTTCCGGAATAACCTAATTACATCAACAATTAAATATCAACAACCAATACTGTTTTGAAGCACAGATCATCAAGGGCAGGAGTATGTATAGAACCAATAGATCAATTATAGCATAACAATAGAACATTTATTATTATTTGTAAATTATAATTTATTTTTCTTTTAAGATAATTTTCATAATTATTCAATATACATTCATTATAAATAAAACCATCATAGTAACAATCAAAATTCGTTTCGGTTCACATTTCTTTGGAATCTTCAAGATTCAAATACTAATTGAAAAATGACTCCACCAT
>JANSTX010055493.1:0-10126 GCA_027564355.1 Penthetria funebris
TATCTTAATTCTATTGGAAAATACAATACAATTTTACTATACAAAATGTTTTTATTTTCTATTAACTTATACTTCACAATGCACATTTTTCACTTTCAATATCTCGATGTGTATTTGATTAAGCTTTATTTTCAACTATATCCTTTCTTATATAAAGCCCCTATTTATATTAGCTTTTTGTTTACTTTTTGAACTTTTTCGAAGCTACCAGTTTATTCAAGTACCTTATACATTTTTCTAGTCCCCTAATTTGGTGACCGCTATTAAATTATTTCTAAATATAAAAAAAGGGACGTATTGACACTTGTAACAGTGTTTTCAAAATTTATACTTTCATTTTCAATTTGGTAACACTTTGTGTAACGGATATGGTAATATTTCAAATTCAAAAAATAACAACATAATTTAATTGATAAATGAACAGTTCTGTGATATATTCATTATATTAAAGAGAACTACTGCTGTACAAATTTTATGCCATAATTCTGTAAAATAATTAGTAAAGTTAAGCAGTTAAAAACAGAGAATGGATATTTAAAATCAAGTAGAAAAAAAAAATTAAAATTCCAATAGAAAAACTAAAACCGTTTCCTTCTCACTTTATACATTCTCGAGTACTTTTCTCGCCTTATATGATTTTCCAAAATATTATTTTATATTTTCGGGTACTTTTATAATTTAAATATAAATTTCATTTCTTTTATGGCTCATCGAAATCATGACAAAATTTTATGATGCTATAAAAGCTATCTCCAAAACAATGGTTAAAGTCTTTTGAACAATAAAAACCACCTGCCACTGGAATTTAATATGCGGAATATTATAGTTTCAGATATATTGTATATTATAAAATTTCGCTGAAGACAGAAATTGTATAAAGATGAGGCTATATACTACACGAATCTATACCTTGATACTATACACATGGGGATGATAAAATTGATACAAATTAAGTAATTCGTAATCAAAAAAAAAAATTCTTACATTACTCATTCGCTAGAACATTTATACTATTTGAATATTGAACAAAAACTAAATATAAAATATGATTAAAAATTTAAAATGTTACAAGTTCCATAAATTATTATAGAGGTTCGGAAAGTTTTCAAATGAAATCCAAAGATTTTAGTAACGACAGTTTTTATTATCATTAAAATATTTACTTATTATGGGCAAAGAAATTCGTCCTTTCTATGTTTATAGTTGTCCTTTTCACCACAAAATCAAATGACTTTTTTTTTTTTTCTCACATCTACCATTTATTTATACATAAATAAGTTTTTAAAAAAAAAAATAAAATAAAAAATTTGAAATAAAAAAAAAAATATTATTTAGGGTTTACCATAAAATATCCCCTAAAGCATTGTTATGAATTATCTTTTGTTAAATTGAAATAGAAAACTTTTTCAATTTTTACATATCTGCGGGTAGTTAGAGTATGCCATACAAAAATATAATTTGTAACAATTCTTTTGGGATTTATTCAAAACTTTATAGTAAGTTTTATGGTTATTAAAATAATGTGAAATATAAATATTATTATTAATCTTATGCGAGTATATGGAAGTTATTAAAAAGTGATTCTATGACAGTTCAATTTATTCACAAGTTTCACAGACAATTACACTATAAATTTTGTAATTTTAATGGCATCTTAAATCTATTTCAAACATATTTACTTGGAAACTATTAGAGGATTTGTATTTCGTATTTTAGTAGATGCACTCATTCGCTAGGGAAGGATATAGGAGTCAGCACTCGCGAAGTGTCCTCAACTTCACACTGCTGTAGCTACCAAACAACTGATGACAACGCGGCCATGTTTTGACAAACGTCAGTCTGTTATGTTGTTTACAAGTGTACGGAAGTATATAGTTTTACGTCACATTTAAAAAAAGTTTTCGAAATGGAATTCAAATGCAACAATGTTATTATTTTGTATTTGACTGGAAAAATCGCAATAAGCTATTGTTAATGAGCTACCACATTTACGTGTGAACAGAAAGTTTATGTATCGAACCGTTAAACGTTACAATGATACTGGTTGCATCAAAAAAAAAAAAAACCACAGAAATAGTTAGAAAGGTGAAGGCCACAATTCATCGTAATCCACGAAAAAGCGCAGTTAAATTGGAGAAAAATCTCAATGTGTCTGCTTGAAGCATGAAGCGCATATATAAAAAAATGAAGTACGATTAAAACCCTACAAAATACAAAAAGTGCAAGATTTAACACCTGCACAAAAGGCAGTTCGGCTAGCAAGAGTAAAGGTGTTAAAACGTTAGTGGCCAGTTTGAAAATGTTGTCTTTTCTGATGAGAAATTTTTTACTGTTCAGCAATATATGTAAACAAACAAAATGATCGTGTATGGTTAAATTACAAATCAAAAGACAATTTAGACCAGCGAATTACTCTGCGAAAGCAATTGCGCCTGCATCAGTAATGGTTTGGACAGTAGTAACTGGCAAAGAGCGCTTCCACTCAATTTCATCGAACAGAGCGTAAAGGTAAATCAACAAATCAAACGTGAAAATATTTTAAACGGTGCTTTGTTACCTTGGGCACGTAAAAAATCCGGTAGAAACATTTGGACATTTCAACAACACATAAAGCCAATGAAACCAAACGTTTTTTTTTTTTACAAGATAACATTCCCAGCTTCATTTCTTCACAACAATGGCGACCATATTCCCCAGATTTATACTCAATGGATTTTTCCATATGATCCATTCTGGTGGCTAAAGTATCAACTAAAAACCATGAGACACTCAACGCCTTAAAGATTTCTCTTCACCGAAGCGTGTGAAGCCTTCCGGGACAGACTTGATGCTGTTATCCGCGCTAAATGTGGCTACATCGAACAATAAAATAGTTTCCTTAAAATTTGAAATGTTTTTATGATATACTGAAGTTTTTAAATAAAAAAAAATAAATAAAATTGACAAAACTGCAGCATTTTTAATTGGAGACACTTCGAGCGACGACCCCTGTATATAAATAGACAAAATCTTTATTGAATTCATCAAATACTTAAGATGTCTTACGAAAACATAAAATTAGGAGTGGCAAATATTCGATGTACATACTCGACTGTGGCGAAATGATATGAAAAATTTCCTAATTTAGCTATTAACATTATTCATCTTAATCTGGATATTGACCCCAAATAAGAGCATTGCCGTTATTAATCGTATTATTGATGTTTTTCCTCCTATTTATTAGTTTCCATAAATCGCAACTAATCCATTCCCTCCCTTCATGTCTAATGAAATCCGAAACATTTTAACTGACTTGTCTCAATCCGTCTGCGACTGTATTCCAGTCTCATCGAACGCTTCCAATTGATTCGTAAATTCGCCTGCAAACTGTCTTTTCACTTCATTAGGTTGTCTCCTAATGCCTAACATTGGTTTTAATTTTATCTGTCCAATAATTGTTATGTGATCTATTTGATTTCTGGTAAGCCCCGTCCGGTGTATTCTTTTGTGGGCAAATATAGCACCACCAATCAACGGTTGTGATTACTGTACATTGCCGCAAAAAGTTCTCCATTATTATTTATATCACCTAATCCGTGTGTACCCATTATAATGATGTATACTTGCGTCAATATCTCACGAGTTGATGTTTTCATAAAATTGGTCAAATCAATTTTAACAAATAAATATAATATATTAAATTATATCGCACAATATCAACTGTTGAGCATATAAAGATCTTATTTGTTGTATTAAAATCCATAATGGCAGTGCAAATAAATTATATTTCAATCGTTTTTATACAATTTTATCATGATCTTATAAAGGGGTCTATGGCCTCAATATACACTTTAATTTTCACATCTTGATATATTTATTTGGCTAAAAGAATTTTCATATGCAACTCAGACACTTTATTTGACGACTTTGTTTTGTGATATTTTAATATTTGCCACTTTTCTAGTATAACAACTACATCTGTTTCAGTGTTTCTATTTTGACATGATTTAAAACGACCTTTAGATTGATATTCAAATATATTCAAATTCAAATTCAAAAATCCTTTATTACATGAAATATAATACAGTTACAGTAGTACATGATGTATTTAGAAGTTACAGCGCATCGGTCCCATATGATTATTATAAGAAGAGGGCTGAAGGATAGATGGATTGGAAGGAGGAAGAAGGCTTATCGAGGTTCGTCATGTGTTTTCGGTGGCTCGACTAATTTATGAAACAATGTCATTATTGGAGTAAGGATTCAACAGAATATATATATATATATATTATATATATAGAGTACATGCCGCTAACAGTTAGAGTTAAAGATAAGTTAAAAGTGACTATAGTGTGGGGATTAAGGCTCACGTGGGCCCTCCATACTCAATTAGGTGATAGGTGCCATTTTGTAGTGGAGATTTGGTAGCACGTTGGCCGTATATAAGTTTTATTGATTAAATGTAATGGTGATACACTTACTTATAATTGTCTTCAGTATTTCACAAACGCTAGGTGATTTATAATTCTTCATATAAGTAATCGTGATTTTGTTCGGTATTGTAAACGAAGCGTGGATCTTCATCAGAGCGTCGATGATAATATGTCAAGATATGTCTGAATTGTTATACAGTGATCCAGATTCATATAAATGAAGTAGTTAATGATTTACAGATTCAATCTTGTTGGACTTCTTCCACAACGTCTGATCATTGGGTTATCTGAATCTATAATTTTATGTAAACATTTTAGCTTGTTTAATCAAAATACGGTCAATTCTTTCGCTACCGGCAGCACGGTATATTCGACGATTGCTGATGTGCCTGTATTCTCCCCTTGGTCTACGAGCTCCCAGTTATTACTCGAAGAACTTTACGTTCAAGGATTATAATCTTTTCCATTTGGTGTGATGATATTGACGACCACGGGAAAAATGCGTATGTTATTAAAAAAATAATTTGATTTGATCATTCGCATCTGTTTCTTAATAATAATTAGAGTTAATTATTATGATCCTAGTGACGTTTATTTCGCACGGGCAAAAGGTCAGGTTCAGATTATGCAATTCTTCTGTTTTCACATTATTCCTCTATTCAATATTGTTAGTGTTTATTGGCAACTTGCTGGACATTTATTAAAAAATGTGGTTAACATATCAAATGAGAGCCTTTTGCCAACATGTTACTACATATACTCTCTAAATATCTATTAAATATTTGTCTTCTAGAAGAAAGTCTACTTGGTTCAAGATGTATTTAAATATTATAATAAAATTACTTACATTTATGAAACTTTCTAATGAATTGGTTACAAATTTTAAGCCCATTAAATATTTAATGTGCGAAGTTCGAAGTAACACAATATATGTGTAACGCCTTAAATATGGTGGATAATTATACCAGCATGTTTCATAAATTGAATCACCAATCAATACAGTCTAAACAAATGCAATTTTGAAAATAATTATTCTGATTTACTAAAAAATGTTAAAATTTTACGTATGTTGCTAGTAAATCTCCAAAATAAGAATAAATGAATAGCTGAGCTGATACAGCAGAGGCAGTCATAAAAAAGTTAATAAATGCTGTAATATCATTAGTACTCTGCAAATAAAATGTATTAAGTTTTTTATTTTTGATTATTTTAGATAAAACGTAGAATTATAAATGTATGATATACAAACAAATACAGATCTGAGTATTTAAAACAGCAAATTATGTTCTAGGAGTATATTTCGCAATGATCAAGCAAATAACCTAACATTCAATAGAATAAATATGTAGAAATCTCAGAGAACCGTGAAGGTATACTCAACTATTAATAAACTAATCCCGTTTCACAACCGATTTTAATTTGGAATTTGTTTTTATGAACACTGTTCCCTGCTTGAAATAGATCACAATTTCCAGAGAATCTTCTTTATTAATCATAGAAGATTATAGTTGTTCTTAATTATGTTTTTTATTATTACTGTCAAAGAGAAGCAAAATAATTCAGGATTATTCGGCTCCTCAATTCGTAGCAGACATCTTTAAATTATAAAAGGTTATGAGGAGGACATCCAAGATTATGAGGAGAACATCTGAATGAAATGCTATGATATTATACTACATTAGTAGTGTATGCTATTTAATAAATATAGTAGTGCTTGTAGTATAAAATTAAATATATGTCCCTTACTGATCTTAAAATTGATAATATAATTAATTAAGTTGAAGTATAAGACTAAGCTATAAATAAGAACTGCTACTCACAGTTTCAATAAAATAGCCAATTTTTGACGTTGATGCTAAAATATAAAACTAAGAACAATTATACTAAATGTATAATATAAGACAATAACATGTATTAGAGTATATAGTAACTATTGCAATAAAGTATATACTAACCAATTGTGCTTGAAATGTAAGGGTTGACAAAATTACAGCAGATCCAAAGTAAACGGAAAATATAATACCACTCCAAATACTAGCAACAGCATCAATGTAACTGAATGGATATACAATTATTAATAACAGTATTTTTAATATATGTATCAATGTTATCCTTAATTGTTTATAAAGCCTTCTACTCCTCTCTGACTGAGTAGTGAGTATTAGACCTAATACTGATCCCAATGTTTCATCATCAGATAATCATTTTAATCATCACATGGATGTATAGGGCGACACTACGATGTTATTTTGACACTTCTACTAAGCATGGCATCATCAAATGTGAACTTAAATTAAATTTATAAATTGCAAAATGTAGGATCAATTATAACACTCCAATCATACATTTGAATATTTCAGTAAACTGGTGCATAAATTCCCACCTTCCAAGTTTGTTGTGGAACTGCTTTTTCACTAGTTGACAAACGACATTAACACCATCTTTTTAGCCTCGATCACACGAGTGATTATCTTTATGACAATCAGCCACTACATTTTTTACCATGATAAGGTGATACTAGTGTATATATAACAGAAAAATTACCTTAAAATTTCGTTATGAAATATAATGCACTCCTTCAGTTTACTCTCTGCTAACTTGTAATTGTTATTATTCTGCTTTGAAATATTAGAAAGTTGCTGTCTGAATAATTCGAGAAATTAGAGGTCAAGTAATTTTTGTAATGGTTTAAATATGGTTAGTTAAATAAGTCTATTGGATCGCTGTCATGCATGTTACAGAAGTTTTCTTTTAATCCAATATTAGGAAAATTATTTTTTTAACGAATTATGATCTAAATATATCAAATACACGAGTGCTAATCTCAACGTATAGACTTATATTCGAATTTGACTCGAATTTATTTTAGTCAGTAAAAATAGACTCTAATTTTGGAGTCACAAACTTACTGATTACAATTTTAATTTAAATGCTGTACATAATTCATTAAATACGTTGGGTATACTTCAATTTATAAATACTTACGTTTTGAATAGTTGATCTATTTCCAGAAACATATCACGTAAATCATTGGAACATGCAATAATATACAGTATGATTCCAAAGAATATATTTGAAATTGACATAAAATATAATGCTGCACTGACATTATAGCAAACATTGATGATATAAGTGATTTGAAATCCTGGTGTTGATAGATAGTTATATGGAAATCTGAAATGAAGTAATTCTTACATATGCAATCTTTAATCACTTCATAAAATTGCCTAACACTACGCATATAAAGAGCCTTGTTGGTTTAATAGCGAACTTCTGCAGTAACATTTCGATAGCTATTCGTTTGGTTATAACAATTGATTTTGTTTTCAAGGTAGATATCAACATGCAACAGCATCACCCGCATAACAAATCTATAACTGATCAGTTGGTTTCCCATTCGATTTTTAATGAGAGTAGATTTTATTTTCGTTATGATGACGGATTCCAGTTGTTATTGGAATTTCACTTGTGAGCTTTCCCTTTCCTTTAATTCGCATTGTGTTATTAACATTTATTTGCTGAATAAGATCAGTTATGTTTGTCTGGATGTTAGCTTCATCCAAAATGTTTATAACATCGACGAAGCACATGAAAACCGATGTGTTGTATTCAATGGATTTCTCCACAAGTTGTAATATAAATATCGAATCAATAATCTTATAAATGCAATTATATATAATATAACTTACATTCCTAGAAATGGATGTAGCCACATGTCTTCGGTTAATGTATTTTTCATCCAATTATAAATTACTGTCAACAAAGGATTTACCAAATTTAAACCAACTGCAGTTCCCATTAAAGTTACAGAAATTTTTGTAAGGAAATTTGCCGTCTTATTTGCTTGAAAATAATGTTTACAGCGTCCTGTAATAATTTCTGCAAAAATTATAAATGAAAAATTAAATTTTAGATTTTTAAAATATTGTAAAAATTAAGTAAATTGATACTTTCATTCACTTTTGTCTGTAATGTGGCCAGTAACAATTTAAATTGTTCTTGATTAATTACAAAATAAATTGCTATAGCAGAAATCATAACTTCGGCTGATAATTGAATTAAAACATTTGTTACTTTCACTAAATCGTTTCGATTCACTAATAAATATGTCGTCTGAAAAAGGGTAAATTATAAATTAATAATAATGTTAAGGTGGCCACGTTTAGTCGTAGCCATTAATTTAACGTTTTTAATAAATCACTATTTTAGACTTGCTAGCGAATGAATATTACAAATCGACAAACAAGTCCAATGTAAAGGAATAAATGTATATTAGTGGATAAGATTGAATTCAATTTCTTCAATATAAAATAATATTACAATAGTATTTTCTGGTTTATTCTACTCACTTACAAAATAATCTTGAACATGGTTTACCTGTAATCTAATCCCTATTTAGGGGTTAGAAGGCATGTATATGTTTACTGAGAATTTAGTAATAGTTTACCATTATCTTTAGAATATAGCAAAATTTAGTATCAAATTAAAGAATTTGAAATTGTAATTTTCTGGGGGTGTATAAGACTTTTTATGCAATTTCAATAATTATAAAAATTAATCTAAAAGACCATTGCATATAATTTAACAACCGTATCTATGTAGCATTGTTTTTTACCTAAATTCGAAATAATTATAGAATTAGAACACTTAGAATTTATTGATAAAAGTGCATAAAGATAGTCAAGTTTCTAATACACTATTGAGATAAATTCAGCAATCATATCCGTATTTTGAACGACATATTTCAAAACAAATAGTAGACTCGTATTATGTAATTTCCATGCTGAATTTAGTAATGGCTTTCCATTATCTTTAGAATATAGCAGAATTTAGTATCAAATTAAAAAATTTGAGATTGTAATTTTCTGGGGGTATATATAAGACTTTTTATGTAATTTTAATAATTATAAAAATTAATCTAAAAGTCCATTGCATATAATTTAAACTTAATTTTTATTCTGGGATATTAAAAAAAATTACTTCAATAAAGATACAACCGTATCTATTTCTAAACAATTATAGAATTAGAACACACAAAATTTATTGATAAAAGTGCATAAAGATAGTAAAGTTTCTAATACATTATTGAGATAAATTCAGCAATCATATCCGTACCTTGACCGGCATATTTCAAAACAATTAGTAGACGTATTGTGTTGATTAACAAAATCAAATTTAGAGTAATTTCCATGCTGAATTTTGTTCAAATTTGAAACTTGCTGTAGAGGCAAACAACGTTTATGAATTATAAAAAAATATATTACACATAACTTACCATAGGTCCCAGTAATATTGTTAGACTTGCAAGCTTAAAATATCGTTCTAATCGATAGTAAATATTGTTATTGGACTCAGTAAACAAAATTGCACCATAGTTTAGGAATCTTTGAATTGGTTTTAGAATTTCCATTTTTTTTACTAAAATTAGCCCTATCGCTAAAAAGATCAAACTAAATGCATTTACTGATTTACAGGCATTTTATACAACAGAATTACTTTTTCTTTAAATTATGCATTATAAATTACTTTACTCAACTATATGCAATTGACGGAACTTTAACCATATGGTGCATAAAGCGCATTTTTAATTCATTAATCACTTCATATATGAGTATCATAAATATTATTTAAAAAATACAATTAATGACACTTTGCAGAAGTTTAGAAAACTACCTTTTAATAATGCAATAATTAACCACTTTATTAATCAATAA
>JANSTX010055494.1:0-10126 GCA_027564355.1 Penthetria funebris
CTCAAAATTAACTGAAAATAAAATGTCCTAGAAAAACACAGGTCCATGACCTAACGAAAGAAGAAGAAGAAGAAGACACACCCAATTTATTACAAGAATACCACAAACGTTAGCTTAATGCTAAAAATAGTGTTTGAAAGACCACCTCCTGGACTATTGTTGGATGAAATAACTTTAATTTTTACGGAGTTATGGGCATTTAAAAGTGTAAAAAATGATCACTTTCAAACGCGGCTCGACTCCCGAAAATAAATCATGATTAACGAAAAAAGATGACCCGGTAGTAACCATGTATCAGGTGGCTTAGTAAACCATAGCATCCATTCTGGAGATCGTATCTTTGTTTAGAAAAATACAAAACATTTCATTGATTCATGAAATAATTCGAGCAAACATTGACCAAATGATGACTATCTTATCCACTACAAAAAATTCTAAATATTTTAGCAATTTTTGAATATGACACACTATAAACATCTCGAAATTTAGTTCAAATAAACATAAAACTATTAATGGTTCTATAAACTATCACGATCAAGAGTCGATATAGCTACAATAGGTGACTTCCTATGTAACTACATAAATTCGGAAAATTCCAACCTAATACGTCAATTTTAGTCATAGCGAATATGTAGTTTTCAACAGCTATTGTTTTTACATGGACACATACGTCTAAATCATGTATATAACTTACACAGAAAGCTAAATTATCAGTTAATTTTTTTTTTAGATATTCGAAATTTGAGTACACTTGTTTACTTATAGACTGTTGAACTTTTAATATTAATTTTTTGAATACGGTACTCAGAATTTGCACTTATATAATATTATATTCTGTTACGTCCTGTTAAACTAGCCCTTTACCACTATGCTACCACTACTGTTTGATGATGGACACAGACAATAGTATAGTTTGATATGCATATTTTTTTCGATTATGTTTTCTTGGAATGCGATGTCCATATGATCAAATACTCTGACATTGTTTCTGTGCAAGACTATGTATATAAAGATAATCGATTTGCCCTAGGAAATATGCTTGCAAAAAATTTCTTTTCGAAATGTTGAAGCGTACTCAAGCTATCACGTATCATACCAAATTTAAAATGTTTAACAAAAATGCCATATACGAACGATGCCAAAATGTCTGTGAAGTAAACGCCACAATTAGATATTATGTCGCTACTGACAATCCACTAACAAGGTTATTGAACATCAGTTAAGCCCAAGCAAGGTCAAGTTCAAGTATGCACAAAAACCGTTTAAAATATGAAAAGAAAGAGAATGAGCATATAGTAGCACCGTAGCATTTAATATTATATTATGACTTGTTTTACGAATTGAATGTTTATTCCATCAGCTGTTGTTGTTTAATATGTCTCTGGATGTATGATAAAAAATTCAATTCAATTATATCCTTTATTTAATAAGCCGAAATTACAATTTGTGGTAATTAACAACTTAAATGTGACATAGCCTCGTACTTTCGATGCTTATTGTACACATGTTAATCTTATTAAAATAGATGCTTGAACATGCTGTTCAAGTTGGGTAAGGAATACAATTGGAAAAACGAATTAACAAAATCAGTTTATATTGAGAGAGTAATAAGGAAATGAAGATTGAATGTAAATATAAATATATCTGACTGAGTTTGTTAATAATATTACTAAAAATGATAAAGAAGGACGACAAAAGTTCCTTCATGTTTTAACACTTTTTTTCTTTACAAGTCGTGACCGTGTCACGTTTTAATAAGCTAATCATTTTTGATTATTTTATCTAGAATCCTTCTTTCAAATGATGTGTTCTTTTAATTGCTGTTGCTTTGCATTATAATAGAGTAAACGTACACTCGCTACATAAACATAAACTAGAAGTTCTAGGCACTTTTACTGATCATTACTCTCACTGTAGAATGTTATTATAAGAACATATAGAAATGTCGAACTTTAAGTGCTACTATACTTTAGTGATATTATTTTTTTTAAGCTGTAGTTATCTATTTCTGGATACACACATCTATTATGTGAAGTTCCTTTTTCGAAGAATCAACTTGGGCAATTGATTCTAAATATGTGTATTTATAATTAGAAATGTTTATCGATAATCATTTGAATTCTTGTAATAAAATTTTGCAAGACTAATTCAATAAACAAAATATTTTTTTTCTTTTTGAATCTACGAATATACTCAAAATTATTATTGATGTGATCTCATCTTGACCTATTCATTGAAAGAATTCAATAATATTCTGTACCGCCTCCATTTCCTGTTTTGATGTCTTGTCATTTTACCATCGATTTTTATAATACATAATTTACAGATCTCTTATAAGGATTGTTGAGGATAAGCAAAGTAAAAAGAACTTAACATAAATAGGTTTAACAAAAAAGTACATAATATACTCTTATTATTATTATTGAAATCTCAGATATATTCTTTTTTGCAAAAAATATTAAAAACATATGTTTGTCCATTCATCATATAGCTTAGATGTATAGAATTGTATAGTCTGTCTATATAGTAAATTGTAGGTCATATCGAATTGCTATACAAATAAAGTTTAACGTATAGGATAGGCAAAACTTGTCATGTTAAATTGTTATTATTTGCTTGGAAAATTATAAAAACTGTGCCAAATAAGAAAAGAAGCAAAAGGTACCTATGTCTTGTGCAACACGATATAATACAAAATTATAATATAGAAAAAAAGGTCAAACAGGAAGTACAGATAATAACTTGACGATTCCGGATTACATATTAATAATATGTATACTCATATTAAAATTACCAAAACCATTAATGATTTAATATGGACATAATAATTGTATATGGACGATAGTAGGTTTTCTTTTTAGATAGGAAAGTATATGTAATCATCTCAATAACCTTTACACCACATATGGGTACATGGGGCGGCACTAAGAAGTTAAATTAACACTATTTTTAATATACAAGAAATATGAAATGTAAAGTAAAACACTTTTCAATTGAGATTTCCGATTGAAACATATTGAATCAATTTTTGTTATTCTGTTCTTCTACATGTGAATAATTCAGTTGAGTGATGCATAACTCCTCAAATCCCAATATAGGTGAAACATTTATTTGGTATTAGATCTCTGTTGGTCAATGTAGGTCTCTGTATCCATCATCATATTATCATCCAAATTATTGAAAACTCACGTTCCCAACCTGTATATTTGATAGCATATGATATGGGCATGAAATGAAAAAAATTATATGCAAATAAAATGGAAATTTGGGAACACCAAAACTTAACAGTTGATATCTATAAAGTATTTGATATCACTATTGGTGTCTGCATTTATTTATTATTATAAAAAATACTTTCATTTTTTATTTGTTTTGCTTTCTCACGACTTTGTTTTAGAACAAAAATCACTAATAATTGGTTGACTTCATACATTAAAATTAATGTTTAGCCGATCATAATGTAAGAAGACAAATAACTTAAGGGCATACTCGTACAGAATATTAATAAATTCTTTCAAAATTTTGTTTTTTTCATTTCGTAATGAAATAAAAACAGGTATATAATTTAGGATTCAATATATATATATATATATATATATATATATATATTTATAGAAGAAGTGTGTACAAAATGCCATAACATTGATTGAAAGGATGTCAATAATTTTAACACGATATGTGAAGTTGATTGGGTGTAAGAATGGTAAGCAAAATGTAACAGAGATGCAATTTAATTTGATTTAAAAATTCAAATAAACCAATACGATAATATGAGAAGTATTTAAATGCGGACTATCAAATTATATAGTGATTTTTAAAATGTAATTATTATTTATAATAGAGAACTTAGTGGTCAATTTAAATCTCTTTTAAATAATAATCTACGATCTCGATCATAGCATACACCAAAATTATGTAATAAATTTTACATGCACTTCTACATTTCACAGAAATTATTGCTATTGATTTTACTACTACCTACGAACGGTTAAGTGCATATAAGACAACATTTAAATTTAAATTTGCTATATGACACAATTCTGATTCAACCATAATTTGAATTACATCGTGGTGCTGCATTAAACAAGTCAACCTGAACTATATTTAGGATTTTATTAAAAATGTATCTCTATAGACTAATAGACAACATATACGTGAACACTAATCATCACGTCTCTTAATCTCCTTTTATAATTCTAATATTCTCCATTTCCGTTAAGATCAATATTTCTCCAAAGATTATATATTTGCATTGAAGTCTGAGAATTTATTAATTTTTTTTTTTTGTTTTTCTAGCCACCGTATTTGAAATCCCTTGCTACACATAATATATTTTATAGATCAATATATTTTCAATAAGCAACGCGTGGGTGTGACTTGTGCATATACTTTGTTTACTGTACGCTTTATGTAATAAAGGATTTTTTAATTAAATTGAATTGAATTATTTTGTCAAGATGAATGTTGCACAAAAATATGTGTTTACAATAACATGCAGTTTTTCTGTCAGTTTCATTTTAAAAAAAGAATACACTTTGGTAAGGATAATGGAGAAGAATATTATTTTGTATTTAAAGTTTGTTCTTTTTATTTTTTTTGTAATTTTCTTTTGTACGAATATTAAATAATTCATCATCATTCTCGTCACTTGTTTTTTATCTGCTGTATATTTCATATAATAAAATTATCACTGTCATTAAACGATAATTTCACATTATTATACAGTAGGTAAGGTATAGTTGCCAGCCACTATTGCATTTCACGTATGTGCATCATAAAATATGCAAACATTATAATAACTATACGATACTACTATCCAAATATTTGATTTCAGTTGATTATATGTTGGTTGGTTATTGTTGATCGATATTATGCGGCAAAATAACTTTGATATGTAAATTTTTGTTTAACTAAAAAATTAATTGTTTATATGATAATATAAAAAAATGAATGAAGAAGAGAAGATCACAAGATCAGACCACAATAACCTGACTATCCCTGTAAATTTAAATTCCAATGATAAAAAAAAAATGTTATTTATTGCGTGAATTTTCAAACCCTTTACACGTACAGATACACCTAATGGAATTGTATCAAATTGAGTAAGATGATATAAAGTAAGCGCCTTTAGGGGTATAATCGTCTTATTAAAATGAATTTTACGCCCAGTTAGTATTATAAGGCGAACAAACAAAAAAAAAAAAAAAAAAAAAAAAGGGCTAAGATATACGCTGAAATTATACATTTTATTAATATTATTATTCTTTTGAGAAAATCTCATTAATTTGTGGATGAGAGATTATATAATTATTGTGTCTGCTGTATTTGGGGCAAAAATCATTTTAATTTTTTACCAAATTTGGTACATTAATTCGGTATTACTAACAATATATTTTCACATTTAGTTGGATTTCGAACTTTCCACATTTCCGACCCCATTGATGTGCTGGACAACAAATCTCCAATTTCTTGGAAATCAAATATAACCAATTATTGACTTATATATAATGAACCTTCGGGTAATACAACAAAAGGCAGTATAATTTGAACGCAGATTACCCAAAAAAAGACGTCTTGCTTCATTTCTAGATTTTTAACAAATATACATAAACAATAATCGTTTAAAATTAATGCAAACACATATATTTTTTCAGATGCTGTTTTTTTCATCACCAATATCCATCACCATATACATTAATTAAACGCAATAAAGTCATAGTAGAACGTATAGATAGAAGGCAATACAAACAAATAATTTGAAGAAAAAAAGTGAGTAATTTTGTAGTTATTACTTGTTTGCTAGTTTTTATTTTTAGTTTTTTTTTTTTAATATGCATAATCATTAGTTTTTAGTACAGATATTAGGGTCAACAACATGTCTTACAATGTGTCTGTACTATGGTGTGTAATTTCCTTGGTCACTACGATTATTCTGCATAATACTCTGAAAAATAAATTGTCTTTTGGAAGAGAAAAAACAATAATGTGTTGTGTTATCCTATCACTCCATATATCCTAAAATCGTTATCATTGTTTTCGTTTGATAAGCTTAAAATCGTCAAAGACTGCCAGTTTAGTGACTATTTTAAAAATATTTTTTTCTAATTTAAAAAATTATCAACATTTTCTATCAAACCTTTGCTCACCTTTAGCCGTAACCCTATTATTATAAAAATGTACAAAAAAGAAGTTATCTCATTTAACAATAATATTGGAACCTCTTATTTTCACTAGTGCAACATTTAGCACGATAGGTATCGATCAAGACATGTAAATATAGTAATTTAAAAGGGATCATTATTATTCTGTGGGGCGGAGTACCTTCTCTATTCTCTATACACATAAGATAATAATTATTTTCTATTTTCAAGAAAACTAATTATCTTCTCTGAAATTAGTGTTTTGATTCAACATACCGCAGCACTTTTTTTCTTTCTTTCTTTTTTTTTTTTTTGATTTTTGATTTCTTCAGTTAGGTTGTTAATTTAAAAATTTATTGTATGATGTTTTTAATTATGTGTAGTATAATTATTAAATTATTAATATTAATAAGAATAAATGCAGTGAAAAAGATTGAATATGGTTAAGTAAACACTTAATTGTTAGATAAAAATATATACAAAGCACAGCATATTTTTGGTAACTTCTCGTGCTGTTAAAAAATGAGAGTAAAAAACAAATGGTTAAATCTATTATTTGCTTAGAAATATCAAAGGGTAAATATAATTTAAAACGGGCCTATAATTTATATAAATCTAATTTATTAAGTCTTGATGTAGTTTTTTGTTTTTATGAAATTCAGTCAGTAATTGACACATCTTATGATTGAGGTACGATTGTATAGCTTTTAATTTGATTTCATTTAAAAAAAACGGTTGCATTTTTTTCTATAATATTTACTTTTAGAAGATAAATAATCAACAACACCTTAATCAAACCTATAATTTTTGTTACTAAAATTATAAGTTATAAAGATTGTTTTATATACTAACTATGTAAACTAATTATTTAATGTTCACCTGATTTTTTACTTTACAATAACGAAACTAGTAAAAGTGAATCAATAATTGGCTGTGCTCGTGAAACATTTTGTTAAATTCTTTCGACTTTAAGTGGAAGGAAATATAATTATAAAAAGTATATGTAAATTAAACTACTTTTAAATTGCGTTGATTTTTTCATTCATGAATGAGAATGTGTTATTCCAACATTCTCAATTTCAGTAATAGTATGTATATGTACTTTGTGGGTCGACCAATAAATTCATACAACCTACGCTAAAATTTTAAAATTTTGATTTCACACAACACCTAGGATTAAATATAATCTTCACTATTATTTTATGGTATGAATGTCATCAACGACATGGTCGTCATAATGTGATAACTGAATTCTAATCATAAGGGTCTTCTGCCCTAGCGAATCGTTCGTTTCCACTATCAATTCCCACACACTGTGTTTAAAGATCTACCAGCGATCAAATTTAAATTACTTACAAGATGATATCTACGTACTTGAAATATTCTCGACATTCACAATAAATTTAAAAAAAAAAAACTACTTTACTAATATTAATATTCAATTTTTATAATTTCAATAATATTTTTAATTTCAATCATATATTTAATTTATATAGTAACACAATTTCAGGGTAAATACTCATTTGATCCTTGCCACACATTTTGTACATTAATCACTGGAAGAAATACTTTTCTGTTATTCATTTGTTTTTTAATGATAAAATTTTTTATTGAATTTGACTGTGGAATTTGCTTTTCATTTCTTATTGCATTCAATCGATAATATAATTGAACTATGAAAAAATATACAAATTCTACAAAACTTATAACTGATCCACCTGAACAGAATCCAAAAATGCCACCAAATGATGCTATTATTATAAAAATGAAAAAAAGATTAAATATGTTTTTAGTTTGAAAATAATGTATTGCAGTAATTAATAGATGCGAGAGATCGTGTCTCATTTTCAATTTTATTTATTATCTTCTGTACATTTTATTATATGTCTTAAACTCATACAAATACCTATTTGAATTCATACTTTTCGTTAATATAATTGGGATAACGAAACATAATTGTGTAAAGTGTAAAGTTCGTTATTAGACACCTTTTTACAAGCTCATATTTATAGTCGCATACAAATTATTGACGGAGACGAGACATATTTACTAATCTATCACACTATGTTTAAGATTTCTGTTCTTACCAAATAATGCGTCCCATGTCATGTACATATCACGTCTATATTTAATGCAATTTATATCCTTAAAATGCACATTAACAGTTGTATAATTTGTTAAGTTCACATAATGGAGACTATTTGTAGGTAAATTTTCTTTGTGTATTAATTGTAAAAATATATATGTATATATACTCACTGAGATGATCCTATTAATTTTGAATTTGCAAATCTGGTTGACAAAATAGTTTGTACTTGATAATGCTAATATTAAAAAAAATAAAATAAATTTATATACATAACATTTTAATGCAATATTCATATGGTAATGTTTATTTCTCAGGGAAACCAGCATGGATTGTCTTTATTATCAATGTAAAAATCATCCCCTTCATCTTGATGTTAAAATCATAGGGAACTAACGAAACTCTTATTGTAAATTCCAGTTGCATTTAAATCAATTAACGTGCCGTTATCGTCATATATAGAATTAATTATAAATTTGAACTACGGTGGGTGGCATATCCTTCGTTATTTTGTTTAGAAGATATTTTACACCAAAACCCTTATATAGCCTTCAAAGTATGTATTCTGATTATAGATACGCTTTCCCAATTGTTGCTATATATATGCAAATGATAAAAAGGAAATGTTATATAATTCCTGTGATATTGTACAATATTACGAACACATTCATGCCTGATTCACCCATCTTACGCTATAGATGTGAAGTTTTTTGTTTTTTTTAAATTTTGTATTCAAAGTAGATCGAAGTACAAAGAAACAAAATTAGTCAATAATAAAGCAATCAATGCAAACCTGTTCAGAGCAACTTGGTAAGCAATTGCAAACCATCCCAATGGTTTCATTTGTATTATCACTATTTACACGCACTGTGTCTGTTGGTTGAAGACTTGAAAATATGTCTAAAAAATGATAAAAAAAAAAAAAATTGTAATCATTTCATTTGTATTTTTAAATCCTTATATATTACGTCTATTATCACGTAGGCATTTGACATCATTTAATGTACACTGCTTATATAATTCAGAATATATTGGATGATCTAGGAAATGAAAATTTAAAAAATGAAATCAACAAAATAATTGCTAGATTGAAAAATAATGTAGTGATTGCAGATGCATAAAACAGTAGATTGTAGTATGTCAATGTTAAACTTTATAGCTTTTTGTTGATTGTCTTTTAAACGTTTGTAAACTTTCAATGCCCCCCATTGAGATAAACTGAATGACGATATGGATCGAATTTTGATTCTTACAGGTTATTTTTTAAAAATAAAGTCTAGCTGCCATAATGAGTGTATATTATACGATAATAATCTATACTTACTTAATTCAGTATAATAAAATGGTATACATCCACATATACTATAAATATTATCTACAGTACATTCAGTAATACATGATCCGAATCCATATTTATTGGTAGTGCGAAGTTTCCTCTATAAATGAAAATGTTAAATAAATATACTCGTGTATATAACAACAGTCACATTTTATATATTATATACTTCATCGTCAAATAAACAATTACGTTGACCTAATGATAGAGATCGAATGTTTGGTTCACTAACAACAATTGACGGTGTAACAGCCATTGATAAGTCAACATTTGGTTGTGCAATACTTGTTGTTTCCGATATTTCTGGATAATCATCTGGTTCATGAACTATGATTAAAGCACCATAAAATGATTTACTATTTGAAATATATGCTTCCTTTTCAATTGCCAATAGCATATATAATCCTACAAATTCACCAGCACCTGATACACGATATATTGGATTTTCTAATTGTTCGAAAACACCCGAATTTGTAGAGTTTCTATATTGAGAATATTTTTTAAAATTATTAAATACTTTTTAATATAATATTTTATAATATTTTTATTTTTGTATTATACTCG